>CANXYC012792538.1:0-10691 GCA_948193065.1 Aleurites moluccanus
TTAAAATTAATAAGAATATCAGGTCTTGTAAGTTTACATGAAGTTCTTACAGAGGCCCTGGTGGGACTCAAGTCTCTGGAAATTGCATATTGTGATGAGCTTATGTATTTGTGGCAGGATGGAACAAATTTAGACAAACTTGCTAGTCTAAAACATTTAATGGTTTATGAGTGTGAACATCTTGTGACATTAGTAGAGGGAAGGGAAGGGCTTTTGCCCTGCAATCTTGAAAATTTGTGTGTACACTTCTGTAAAAACCTGGAGACGCTGCCGAATGGATTGTACAAGCTCACATCTCTTAGTGATCTGACTATCTATGGTTGCCCAAGACTCGTTTCTTTCCCCGCAACAGGTTCGCCAGATTGTCTAAGATGTCTTGAGATCCGAGATTGTAATTCTCTGGAGTCCTTGCCTAAGGGAATTTTGCTTGCTGCTAATAACAGCAGGGAAATGCCACATCTTGAGAGTTTGCAGATTGAAGGATGCCCATCAATTGAGTTCTTTTCTGCTGGGAAGTTCCCTTCATTGCTGAAGACTCTTTCTATTTGCGGTCGTGCGGAAAAATTATTAGAGTCCCTCTACTGCCTCTCTTGTATTACTGTATTAACATTGTCGGATTGTCCTATGTTAGATTCATTCCCAGAAAAAAGTTTGATGATCCCCTCTCTTCTCTCTCTTACAATTTCTAGATGTGATAATTTGAGGTCTTTACCCACTCAGATGCAGGACCTCATTTCCCTTCAAAATATAGAAATAGAAGACTGCAGATGTCTGGTGTCTTTTCCAGAAGGGGGCTTGCCTCCAAACCTAACTACACTTAAGATCCGGAATTGCAAAAGACTTAGAAAGCCCATGCTAGAGTGGGGACTTCACAGACTATCTTCTCTTAAACGACTTGAAATCGAAGGTTCAAGTCCAAGTACAGATATGGTTTCTTTTCCAGATGATGACGGCCTACTGCTTCCCACATCTGTGACCTATATTTTCTTTATTAGACTGGAGAATCTGAAATCCATATCAAGTGGTCTGCTTAAACTCACCTCTCTCAAAGATTTATTGATAGTAGGTTGTCCCAAGCTCCAGATCTTGCCAAAGGAGGGTTTTCCTTGCACACTTGGATTTCTAGTAATTGAATCATGTCCTCTTCTTAATGAACAGCTTGCAAAAGAAACAGGAGAGTATTGGCCCAACATTGCCCCCATACCTTACTTCAAGATGAATTATATTGGCATCCGTGAATAATGCCTATATAGGATTCTGGATTGTAGAAATAATAATGGTAGAATCTGCAGCAATCTTCAGTTTTTCACAATAGGATCGAGGAAGGAATTTGTTGCTCACCATGGTTTTCATTGTGTAGATGAAAGCTGTCTAGCAGAATAGGTGCCAGTTAAGAAAACCATTGAAGTCCATATGATTGATTCTGTTGAGACCTTATGGTAGGTCAAGATGTGGTGTTATTTTTTTTTTTCTTTATATTTTAACAAATGGATCGATATTGTTACAGAGTATCATTTGATATGCTATTTTTGCATGTATTTCAGTCGGCCTTGAATTTTATACAGAATTGTATCATTACTGTTAAGAAATGTTCAATGAGCTTTATGAAACTAGATGGAAAATTGATGCCTTTAGGCCTGCCTTTCAAAAGCAGAGTGTGATATTTGTAGTTAGAGACAATCAGCAGATGATTATGTTATGTTCATTTAGGCCATACATATGGTATTCTATTCTTTCTGTCAACTTACTGGAAATTTCATTTGTTTTGAAATGTATTCAACAAATATATCATGAATATTAAGTTTATTTATATATTTTGTCTTAGTAAATACATATATTATTAAGCCAATCAGGCATAGTCTAATTGGTTTTTTTCTACAGAATAAATAAATGTTGTTTTCGAACAGAACTAACTAAATTAGCCTTAATGGTTTAGATCATGACTAGTAATCCAACTACATGGCATTTACAAAAATCCAATCAGCTTATTCATGATTAAACAATGAAATGCCAATAGAAGTAATGAAATTATGGTGGATTATGAAGAACTTTCTGGAAGGGTTTGCTAGCAAGAAAGTGATCTTGAGTTGGGAAATTACCCAGCCACCTTCCTTCCCTTTGAAAACTCACAATATGCAAATGCCCAATGCTAGAAGATTATCTTCTATCGCTTACATCTCTTCATGAGTTGAATTTAGAAGCATGCAATCAGGTGGCATTCAAAAGCATGGTTTACAGCACTGCGACATTAAGGATAAGGAGTATGCCAGATCTCACATGTATGCAGGACCTGTTAAGTCAATCTTGCGGAGCAGTTAAAGTTTTGATGATTTCTAACTGCACAAAACTAGTGAATTTGTGGCAGAAGGGAACTGGATTAGAAAGTAAATTGCCGAACCCTACTCAGCGGAATATGGAGGTACTTGTGGCCGAACAGGCCAATCTGGTCTTTCACAATAAAGTGATAGATGGAACTGGTCTTGAACAAATACTTATTGAGAACTGTCCCCAGTTTACGTCGTTGGCAGGGACTGATTGCTCAATGTCTTCTCGTCCCAAAAATTTGGACATGTTAGGCTGCAATAGCCAGGAGCAACTGCCATACAAGCTAAATGGCAACATGCCTCTCGAGGATTTGTATAATAAACCATCCACAGTCAGACAACTTGTGCTCAGGAATTGCCGGGCTCTAGAGTCTCCGCCCCATGATATAATGATGCTTAGCCCCAGATATAACCAGTGGATTCTTGAAGACTTGGAGATTCAAGATTGTCCTTTGCTGAAACACTTTCCAAGAGACAGGTTACCTACAACATTGAAAATGATGAAAGTCCGAAATTGTACAAACTCACAGTCTCTACCTGAGGGACTAATGCACAATGATAATAGCACCAACTACTTGTCCCATCTTGAGCTGTTGGAGGTCATTGGTTGTCCATCTCTTACATTGTTTCTAGAAGGCAAATTACCCATTCGACTTAAACACCTTAAGATTTGGGATTGCATGCAATTGGAGCCACTTTCAGAGAGGATGTTGCATGAGAGTACATCACTTGAATATGATAGTATCTGGAACTGTACAACTCTAGCAAGCTTGCCTGAGTGCCCTCACAGCCTCGCACGTCTCATTGAGTTAAATCTAAACAACTGTTCTAGTCTAAGGTCCTTTCCAGAAGTAGGCCTGTTCCTTCCCAACCTAAGATCATTGAGTATCCATGAATGTGAAAATCTCAAGTTTCTACCTACTAGGATTGAAGACAACTTCTCTTCAGGCACTTTCAATATGTAGACGTCCAAGTCTTATGTCCTTTCCAGAAAGGGATTTGCCCCCAAACCTAATATCCCTTGAGATATGGGATTGTGAAAATCTTGATCGGCTCACATCTGGGTGGAACTTGCAGACTCTATCTCGTCTTAGAGATTTTAGCATTGCTGGTGGATGTTTTTCAAATGCAGTTTGCTTTCCAGATGACAAGTTTCTACTCCCTCCCAATCTAATTTCTATTTGGATTGGAAAACTTCCAAATCTAGAGTCCTTATCCATGCAGCTCCAAAGTCTCACTTTTCTAGAAGAGCTAGAGATTGTTAAATGCCCAAAACTTCGGTTCTTACCAAAGGGCGCCTTGCCTTGCACACTTGGAAGATTCAGTATCAGGGAATGTCCCCTCCTGTAACAACGGTGCTTCATGGAGAAAGGAGTGTTTTGGCCCGTGATAGCTCATCCCATGCGTGGAGATGGATTGTGAAGACATGTAATGAACTGATTTCAAAATATCAAGTTATACATGTAGGCGAGAAGTTATCCTCATTCTCTTAGGTATGCCCAGTCCTAATGCAAAAATATTCTTATTAACAGGATACATTTTTTCATCCTTTCCCATTTATGTTGTAATTTCACATTTTACATATGAGATGAAAGAAACAAGATACTGATGAAATCCAAATCTGACCTATTGGGAATATTTCTATTGTTTATGGAGCGTGTTTTATTCTCCATTTGAGGAAAAAAAAATCATGTGTATGATTAGATACAACATTAAGTTGGTTAGTTCAGTAGGGGTCTTACATTTGAATTCTAGTTCCTTTTATGGTTGCTTTATTGCACAATTCTATCACACATATATGGTTTTTGATCCTTATCGTGCCAGTTGTGCCATTGATAGTGTTGGATATTTCAGTTTTTTCTTAAATTTTTATACAAGTTTCAGATCAGAAAGAAGATGTTATTGTCTCATCGACTGAGATTATATTATCCTTATTTTGCAGAAAGGAAGTCGTAGATTGCATGTGGGACCGCTTAGACCTGGGAACCCAGATTGTGATGATCTGAGGCACATAAGAGTTGGGCCATGCTCAGTGCCATTTGTATCAGAATACCTTACTGGTAATTATAGATATTATGGGCATTTTTTTTTTGTATATTTTTTTCCTTGTCTTGGGATCAAGAAGGAGACATGTTACATCCAAGAATGAATTTGCAGTGATCCTTTCAGAATTTTGACATTGGTAGAAAGCAGGCTTGCAAATGTTGCTGCTAGGAAGCTAACTCTTTTGGAGAAATTGGGAAATTTCCTGCCCCAAGATAGCTGACAAATTAATCAAAAATAAAGTTCAGATCATATTATTGTTTAATTTTATACATACAAAACTTCAAATTTAAGCTCTATAAATATTATGACATTGTTTCTGAAATTTAATCATTTTTTAATTGGTTATATATGAGTTATTTTGGTGGAGTCCCCACTGCCCAAATACAAAGATTTTATTTTACTAGAAATATTATATTATAGAATTACAAAGCTAGCTGTAAGCCTGTAATGGCCAAAACACTATATCAAATTATAAAAATAATTTAAATCTAATATGAACTGCAATCAAATATGAGTATATTTCTTCTCTTTACATTGTGTAGATACCCTCACTTAACTTTAGACTCGGACTTGTTATTATATTTTAGAAAATTTTTTAATAAATTATTAGATAGAATGAGAATATATTTCTATTACTCAGATTAAGATGATTAAAATGAAAACACATTCACGTAAATTTACTTTTACTTGAGTAAGAGTATAATATTATTCTACTTAATAATTTTTCAAGTTCTCGATAGCAAAAATTCTCAAATACCTCAATCTGTGACCACTCTCTTAAACATGCAAGCATTAATATTATTATGTTGCCACATGCATTGGAAATCTAATCAATCTTACTGATACTTGTGGGAGATGCCGCCAGGAATGGAAATTTGATTGGTCTTCAAAAATTGCCTAAATTCATAGCTGTGGATTAGAGAATTGAAAGGGTTAAAAAATCTCCTAGGGCAACTTTCCATTCTAGGTTTGCATAATGTGGTTGACGCTAATTTAAGGAATAAGCACAATCTTATTGGGTTAGAATTTCAGATTGGATTAATACTCTCTGCATAACAATGTGAATGGAAGCCACCAAGCCATCTCTTGCACTCAAGTAGCTGCCCTTCTTTGAAACACATGATTTTCCTTAATTCAGTACTGCTTGCATTTTTGGATTGGAGGAATATTTTTCAGATTTGCAGTGATCATGGTTTCAGAATTTTGACATTGGAAGTAATCATGCAAGCAAATGTTGCTGCTAGGAAGCTAATATCTTCTGATGAAATTGGGAAATTTCCTGCCTGAAGGTAGCTGACAAATTAATCAGAAATAAAGTTCATAGTATATTATTCTTTTCCTCCACAAAACAACATAGTTCATCATGTCATTCCTTGGAATATGTCAAATTCTTCTCTTTGGAAATATGGCTTTCTATCCTTGATGCTTTGTTATAATAAATGTTTTCATATTCCGACCCATTTAAAAATTGATGGAGATAAAAAATCGTGGATCATAAATTTAATTGAAAATCCAACCGAGGTTAAATCAGAATTCAACTGAAAATAATTAAATTAATGTTATATAATATAAAAAAAATATAAATGTTATTATATAATTTGACATTATTTATATTTCCAAATAAATATGATGTACATATAATTAAATTAAATAATAAAATAATTATTTAACTATATAATTAAATATTTATTATTTATAAAAAAATTTATTAATAAATTTAATTAAGCAACTAAATAGTTAAATTATCTTTGATAAACAAATCTATTTTAATTAATTTAATTTAGTAAAATAAAAATATTTCGATTTAGTTAATTTAATTAATTTTAGACTTTTAATTAAATTTATTTAAAAATATATTTCTATTAGTATTAATAATTAATATTACAATTAAAAATTATAATTAAAAAATATATCTATATAAAATGAATAAATTAAATAAATATTAATCAGTTAAATAAATAAATATTTTATAGGAATATTACCTAAATATAAATACAGCTAACAACCCCTTTTTCAACACAAACGAAATTGTTATATAATATTACAATTTAAATTAAATTGAAAGTATCTCTAAAAAAAGAAATTAAATTGAAAGTAATGTCATATCCACTTAATTCTTAAAAAAAAAAAAAAAAAAAAAAATCATATATACTTAAAAGAAATTGTTCAAACGGATCTGTTACAAAGACTTTTTCACCGTTCAATTAAATTCCGGAGGGAGGAGGTCCAAAAATGCACCGCACGACCGTTTGGAGCTCCGTGTCTGTCCTTAGTGGGTCCATCAGTCGAATAAAAACTTGACACGCATTATCCCAAAACACAGCTGGCAACCATAAAATATTCGCTGAAAAAGAATATACGGAAAAGCAATTGAAATATTTTTAGAATTTTCAGATATTTTGATTAATTAATTTTTAGCAGCTCTTTTGCCTCCCTCTCCTCAACCTCGAGACTTCATTAACTTCTCCATTACTTCTCCTCTAATATTCTCTCTCTCTCTTTTCTTTTTTGAGATCTAAGTGCTTCTCTGTTGGTCTTTTGAGATTTCATTTTGCGTTTTGAGGCATTTGATTTCTGAGATTAGAAGAAGCTTTTGAATGTTGGAGGTGCGTTACTGTGTTTCGCAATCGCACTTAGATCTTCATTTTCTAGGGTTTTTTCTTCTTTCTATGTTTATTTTGACTCGATTGGATGATAATTTTGCTTTTTTATGGATCTGCACTGTTCTTCTTCCTTCAACAACTGTCCAGCTGCATCCGGATAATCCGGTCCGCATCGACAGGGTCACCGGTTACCCCACCGGATTAGATTGTTTTTAGCCGATTTGAGTAACAACGGGCTTATAATCTAAATCGGACCGGTCAGTGATCCGGTTTCCTGGTTTACCGATCCGACCGTCCGGTTCAGTTTGGGTTTGAAAACATTGGTTATAATTTCCATCTTACTAGCTTGTGAACTTGTTAGCTTACAATTTGTCCATAAATTTTATCAATTTGAATAGAATTTAACTTTATTTTTGAAATGGATTTAAATTTAACTAATTTGATAGAATTATAAATGATACATAAAATTCACCTCCTATTCGAAACTTAGATGTAGCAAAAATTCAATTCAAATGATTTTTATTTTATAATTTTTTATATTTGATTGGAAATATTTTATACAATTTAATTTTTTTAGTATAAAATAAAAATGATTTCAAACGCAATATAAATTATTAGATTTCATAAAAAATTAATTTATTTTTGAATTACACAGATAAATATTATTATCTTTTAAAATTTTAATATTAGTAGTTATTATTAAATAAATGAATTCTTGCTTTCTAAATATTATTAGATTAAATTTTATGAAATTAGAAAATTTAATATTTTTTTTAATTAATTATATATGAATTATTTTGGTGGTCCCCACCTTCCAAATATGAAGAAAACCAAAATCAATTGTCAATTTTCTTCTATACATTGCGTAGGCGCCGAATATAAAGAAAAAAAAAAAAAGATGAATTGTCAATTTTCTTCTCTTTACAGTGTATAGGTGCTCCAACTGAATTATAGATTGGGCCCTGCTATTTTATAAAGTTCTTGATATTGCTTAGTAAAGTTTTTTTACAGCATTAATTTATTAGGATTTTAACTTTTAAGTGGAGGTGGAATTTTACGTTAAAAAGAGATGAACCTAATGAGAGAAAGTGAAAGTGGATATTTGAAAGTTGGATTGTTGTGAAAATAAAATTTGTTGTTAAAATTTAATTAATTTAAATTTGGTTGAATTTCAACCACATATTTGTATATGAAAATGTGTGCAAAATGGGATTTTGGATTGTCAAGCACAGGCAAATGATTCATAAATTTATAAATTTAAGATTTTGAGTTGAAATGTAACGTAAGATTCATAAATATATTCTTTTACTAAACATATAAAAAAATTCTTTCAAATAATTAGATTCTACAGGGGCAATATAATTTTATGGATAAAATTTAAATTTTAATATTTTTTATTAAAATAATTTCATTTTATTGCTATGTTAAAATACTGGTTGGTAAAGTTCTAGTAGCAAAAAATCTATCATATAATACATGTTTATATAATCTTAAAATAAGATTACAAAAAAAAATATCGGAGTTTGTTTAATCAATTTTAAATTTATGATTTAAAAGAATATATATTTATTAGATTATATTTTAGTGTGGGAATTATACAGTTTTTAGACTTGGATATGAATTTTTTAATTTTAAAATTTTAAACAAAAATAAAATTAATAAAAAAATTAGATAACAATAATATATAAATTATTAAAAAAATGTACATTGTTTAATATAGTAAATTAATTTTTTTTTAATAAGAATATAGAAATATTTTTTTATAAGGGTTAATTATTAGTTTTCTCATATAAAATGACGCAACATATTAAGTTTATTTTGACTTTTTAAAAATAAATTAATTTTCGCTAATGAATATCACAATATATTACTCGATTATTTCATTTAATTTTGACGTTAATCAATCGTTAGTTAACTCTATAAGAACAGTAAAAAGATAGAAATATCCTTACTTTTTAATTTTAATTAATTACGTTTTATTTTTATTTTAAAAAATATGTTTTAGGATTAAAAAATATATTTTCATATTTTGATAAATTTAAAAATAAAAATAAATAAAATTATTTTTTAAAAAAATAAAAAAATATTTTTGTCAAAAATATGAATTTTTTTATTTGTATTAAAAAATTTAAGAAGAAATAATTTAATTTCTACTTAAATTATTTTTTAAAATAAAAAATAACAAATAAAAAATATTTTTGTTTATTTTTTATTTTAAAATTTTTAAAAAATATGAAAATAATTTTTTTAACTTTAAGAAATATTTTTAAAAATAAAAATAGAATGTAATTAATTAAAAATAAAGAGTAAGTTTATTTCATATTTTTATTGTATTTATAGAGTTGACTAATGTCAAAATTGAACGAAAATATCTAATAATATATTGTAATATTTTTCAGGAAGAGTTATTGTATTTTTGAAAGATCAGACACATTTAATATATTTAGTCATCATTTTACAGGTAAAATAATAATTAATTCTTTTTATAATAATATAATTTTTTTAATATTTTTAAATTGCTATTTTTTTTGTAATAATTTTACTTTTATTATTAAAAAATTTTCAATATTAAAATAAAATTTTTAAAGCTAATTGCGAAAATATAAAATTTGAAAGACACAAGGAGAATCCATTGACAAGTTAAAAGAGTCGTCTCGTGTGAAAAGGAAACAAAAAAGTAGTCGATTTTGATACAATTTGTGCTTGCGGGGCGGCGACTCGGCGGTGTGAATTCAGGAGCGATTGGAGGAAAGAACAATCCCTCAAATCTTTGTTGTCGCAAGCTACTTTTTTCATAGCTCAAAATTGCAGTATTTGGCCTGATTGAATGGAAACCGTGACTGCAATCGGAGGTGCTGTTCTATCTTCTTTCTTTCAAGGGCTATTTGATAGGTTCACTTCTTTGGATTTGATGAAGTATGCACGAGAAGGGCAAGTCTTGGCTGAACTCAAGAAATGGGAGAAGGTGTTGAAGAAACTTAATCTAGTTCTTGATGATGCAGAGGAAAAGCAGTGGGTCGACCCGTTGGTGGAGATGTGGGTAAGCGATCTCAGAGACTTAGCTTATGATGTGGAGGATTTTCTTGATGAGCTTGCCGCTGAGGCTCAGCTACGCAAGCTGCGGGCTGAACCCCTGGCTCGTGCAAGTAAGGTGCGGAGAATCATCTCTAATGTTTCTGCTAGTATGAATCATCTGCGTACTTTTAAGTTCAATGCTGAGATGATTTCTAAGATTGAGGGGATTAGTGCCAGATTAGATAAGATCATCAAAGAAAAGGATTGCTTGAACTTAGGAGAGTTCCTCAGAGGGAGAAGCAGTCAAGTGAGAGCAAGACTACCCTCAACATCTTTGGTGAATGAAGCTAAGATTTATGGGAGGGAAAAGGATAAGGGCCAAGTGCTTGAACTGTTGAAGGCTGAAGCAAGTGATGTAAATGTCTCTGTGATTCCCATTGTAGGCATGGGAGGCATCGGTAAGACAACTCTTGCTCAGCTCATCTTCAATGATGATACAATGGAGTTTGATTTCAAAGCTTGGGTTTCGGTCGGTGAAGATTTTGATGTTCTCAGAATGGCTAAAATAATTCTCGGATCGGAGAGTTGTGGTGATAAGGATTTGAACTCAGTTCAGATACAATTGAAAGAGAAGCTGTCTAAGAAGAAATTTTTAATTGTACTAGATGATGTTTGGACTGAGAGCTATGAGCATTGGACTTTG
>CANXYC012792934.1:0-27877 GCA_948193065.1 Aleurites moluccanus
TATATATATATATATATATATATATCAATCAATTATTTTGAATCTCTACAAAATCTCATATCATTATGCACATTATCCATGCCTTTATTAATACTAATTATATGATCATTATTCAAGTTGCCAACACACACAATCATTAGAATCTGTAAAAAAAATTATACGATCATACATCAATAAAACATATATCTCACTGATATAACTTGAGGCACTGCATTATTATTCAATAATCTTGGGATATATTATTAAGGGACATAAAGATATAGTGTTGAAGCTAAAAAAGGTTTTATATGGCCTAAAATAGGCACCAAAGGTGTGGTATAATCATATTGACAAGTTCTTTTTGAAGATTAAGGACTTGCCAAGTTTCTACATGAGTATGCTCTCTATGTTAAGGAAGATGGAAGTGGAGATATTTTACTAGTTTGTTTGTATATTGATAATTTAATTTTTACTCAAAGCAATCTAAAAATGTTTGATGATTTTAGAAAAATGATGTCTAAGGAGTTTAAGATGACAGACACTGGACTTATATTCTATTATCTTGGTATTGAGGTGACACAAGATAAATATGGTATCTTTATTAATTTCTCAAGAAGATTGTGCAAAGAAAATTCTTAAGAAGTTTAAGATGAAAAATTGTAATCCAATAAGTGTGAACACATGATTTTACACCCAAGAAGACTCGAGTCCTTCCAGACTAATTAGCAATCGACCGGAGATCAAAGTCGACTATAAATACAGACAAATCGTATCGTGCCAAGCTAATCGACACTAACTGGATGTCAAACCATTTTGAATCGGGTGAATCAGACTAGATAAGTATCAAGATGAATTTGGTGGCACCTGAGCTAGGCCTTAGCGGTAGTGCCAAGCCTAGTTGGCAGAGCCGCCAGTGGCATAAATAGCCTTGCGCGGCGTTGCCACCCAGGCAAGCCACTGCCGCTAACCTTGCATACTCCTGTTGCCAAACTTCAGTCTGTGAATCCCATATCGAATTTAAGTATGATTTTCCTTTAGACGTTTCCCTATAAATGCACAGCTCAAATTCACCTCAAAACACACCGACTCTTATTAAGTTACAAAATAACTAAGTTGAATTTTCCTTAGTTAGCTCTCCTTTCTCCCCCCAGTATTTAACTTTCTTTATGATAAACGATTCATTTCTCTTTGATTTCAAACCAATTTCTCCAACTCTCTTTGAGTGGGAGGAATAAAAAACCTAGAGCGATCTCTCTTTGATTCAATATAGAAGTATCATCGTTCTATCAATTGGATTAATCAAATCAGCTTGAAGCATGTCGTTGTGCTGCCAAATTAACTTGAAGCACACCATAATACTAGCAAATCAACTCGAAGCACATCGTAGTCCTAATCAAATTAACTGGAAGCATGCCATAGTGCTAATCTTATCAAATTCAAAATGGAACTCCGATCCAGACGATCTCTAAGAAGTCATCCCTCACAAGGTAAAACCCGACCCCTTCGAAGAAGGTGTCCCTTTAAAACTAAGGTATTATGTTTGTACCTCAAAATTAATTGGTTTAGATCAATTAAAAGAGCCACAAAATCAATCTTTTTTTTTTAAATCGAATCAAACCCCCTTTACAAGAAGAAAGAACTGCGTATGTTTTGATTCACATTCAATGAGATAAGCAAGCAATCTGTTTTATAACTTCAAATCCAAAAATACCAAAAACTCTCATTTTTCTTAAATTAATATGTTTTAATATTATTTTGGGGAATGTGTGGTTAACCTATAATTCCTATAAAGGGCTAGAGTTAACATCCCTTATTATTGGCTTTTTGATGTAAATCAAATCTTTTTACCTTATGTTCTTTATTTTAATGCTATAAATATGATCTTTTATATGTCATTCATGCATTGTATAATTGCCATCTTATAAATTGTTCATAAAATCTATCTTTTTATAAATCAATTATTAAATGATAGCTAAAGTTTGAATTATTGTAAACTGAAAACCTAGTCCCTGAGCTCAGTCCTTGTTCGAAGATCTAGTGATTTTATCCTTGTGCTATAAATTAGAGTTAAATTGAGTTTTCTTTATTTTGCCCTTAAAAATAAAGGTAATGATGAGTTTTCTTTATTTTGCCCTTAAAAATAAAGGTAGTGACTCTATCGATTTTCAAAGAAACAATTTTGCTGAAGTTACCTTTAGTCCGTCAGAGTTTGCCCCTTTTGATTTGAGCATTTCGGTGCTCGGGCGAGGCCTCACAGTTGGTGACTCCATTGGGGATAAACTTTTTTTCTAAAAAGTTAAAGAGGACTAATAATTGATTTAAAAAGAAATGAATACTCTCTTTTTAAATAACTTTTATTTTGGCTTTTTATTTAACTATTGATTTTGCATGCATCACTTTGCATAACCAATTACGAATAAAAAACTTCGGATATCGAGTAACATTGACCTGACAACTCTCTTTGAGCATGTTGGGGGATAGCTAAAGCATCCACCCGCGACAAATCTTCAGTCTTTTTGAAGTGTAATGGGCAGTAGTACTGTTGGACCTATGTAAATCTCTTTGACTCACATATAGTTAGGTATATCACTACCCTAGTGTGATGGGTATCCTTTAAAATAATCCACCTAGCCTTCATGTAATGAACATTAGATCTTGGACCTTAGGGCCCGTTAACCATAATTTTGTTAAAATGTCATCATGAATCCTTTTTCTCATACCATGATCTTGCATTCATGTCATACTCATGCACCCATAATAGTTGGACTAAGAACCCTTTGAGTCAAACCCATGTAAACAAAATCCTTGTACCTATGACCTAGCTAAGATGACCATACTATCTTAGATTAAGAACCTATTTTAACCATGGTTAAACCAGACCTAACCCATGGTTATGATTTTTTTAAAGGTACTAATAGCTTACTTAACCAAAATTAAAGTCGGAACTGAGCTTAAAACCATGAACACACTCCTCACCAACCTCCTCAAAAGGCAAGAGGAAACTTTCCAAGTTGCCATAGAAGCCCAACAAAGCCACTTCATTGAGATGAACCCCCAATTCATTGAAAAAATGAATCAACAATGCTAATCCATTCTCCAAGAGGTGAAAACTATGCTAGACTCACATCCACCTACCAATCCATCCAACCCAAAGTCCAATGCTTCTACATCAAAGCTGCCCATAATTGATCTGACCAATAATGGGTCAACCCTAAATATCACTATTACTGCCAACCCTCTCTTCCAATAAGGAGAAGATCAAGTTGCATCTAAAAACAAGAAACTTATGGAGCAATTTGAAGCTATGGAAAGGGTTCTCAAAAACATTAAGAGGTATGAGGACTTAATCGATGTTGACTCTCTCACACTTTTCCCAATATAAGGGTCCCAACAAAGTTCAAGATGTCATCCATGGACAAGTTTGATGGGACCACCTACCCCAAGACTCATCTTAAAATGTATGTGGTGATAATGATTCCTCTTGGTGTGGACAATGAGCTCCTTGCTCAACTGTTCCAACAATCCCTTACTGGAGTTGTTATAAGATGGTTTGTCGATTTAGACACCAACTTCAAAAAGTCATAAGATGTCACCTGCAATGCTTTTATGAAACAGTACCACTACAATGTTGAAGTTGATATCACAAGGAGGGATCTTGAAACAACCAAGCAATAACAAAGGGAATCCTTTTCCACTTTTCTTACTAGGTATAGGGCAAAAGCTGCCCAAATGATGAATAGACCCACCGAGCAAAAGCATATTAACATCATCATCAAGAATCTCCTCCCAGTATATCAAACCCACCTTGAGATTCAATATCTGCCAAATTTCAAAGCTTTCCTTGCCATAATATCTAAGATTGAAGATCTTATCCAAAATGGGCAGCTCAATGATGAAACCACTAGCTCTTCATGGTTCAAAAGAAACACTAACTACTCTCCCAACTCAAGCAACTCTACTAGTAAAAAAGGTGGGGAAGTAACTGTCCTATCCAACCATCCTTCCATGAGGCTTGAAAGGAGATCCTTCACTGATTTGGACATGCTTTTTAGTATGGTATTTAAAAAGACATTAGAATCCAAACTGATCATACCTTTAGAGTCGAGACCACCACTAAATCCTATACCCAGAAGTTAGAATATGAGTGAATATTCTAAATATCACTAAGGCCATGGGCACAAAATTGACATGTGTAAGAACCTAAGGCACAAGATCTAAGAATTTATTGACAATGGAGACATTCTACCTCCAGTGTCACGACCCGTTCCCGAGTCGCGACGGTCTTAGGGTGCAGAAGATGCGGAAGCGACCGACACCCGTAGAACCCATCAATCACTACAATGTAATCACAAAATCATAGCGAATATATATATATATATATATATATATATATCCACCTACAATCACATAACATTTTATAAACATACACTCACATAATCACTATTCATTCTGTCACTCTGTCAATCATTTTGTCCCTTTCTGTAAATATCATAACCATATCATTAATAACCTCTAATATTCCCATACATACATGTTCATATACTAACTATACCGTACAAAACCCATAGGGCAGCTAGGATATGAACATACAAAAATAATACACTGTTAATATAATTACATTGCTATAAGACTGCATAATCCACAGAGAGTTAAAAAAGCTGGGATATATGCCTTTTACTCTGTACTTGAAAGGGTAAACAGTGAGAGGATGAGTATATATGATACTTAGTGAATCTAATATGCATCAACCAATAAAATGGATAATGGAATATCAATAAGCAATAGGCAGATGACATAAATGAATCAATCTGCTCAGGAATATCTGTAATACAAAATTAAGTATAGAATATGACTGTAAGTAAACAATCATATCAATGGAAATATATCACATGAATAAGATGGAAATGACAGATATAAAGCCATGAAACGCATAGAGATGTGTCAAGCACAAATCAAGTATATAAATAAACATAAGGTTGTACGTGTCTTATGACTAGGATATCATTTCCTAGTACAGGGTACTATAACAATATATTGTGCACAAAGCCGACAGTATAAACTCACTACCCTGTCGGAATGATAGCTCTGTCAAATCACTTTGGAATCAATAAACACATCAATAGATACCATTTCAAAATAATGGCATCACCAATATCAATAACTCATCATAAATTAATTGAATGAGCAACATAGTCAATAAGACATCAATAACAATCGAATATAAGATGACCAAAGGTCTAGCAACCAACAATGGAAACAAATATAAGTTAGTCATTTACTGCCAAACAGTTGATGCAATTGGCATGCCATTGTCGCTAGCGACGGTGGCATTCAAATGGTTGGCCTACAAATTTTTGGCGAAGTTTTGGTGCAACATTGACATTGCCCTAATTATCAACAAACATACACATTGAAATTAATTCCATAGACAACAAAAATAACTCAATAAACATCATCAAGTATATCAATTTGGCATGGAAAAATAAGTCCAAAACCAAGAACAAAAATTAGGCAATTTACCCTAAACATGGTTCGGCCACTTTGGCCATTTTGCACAAGGATTCCAATTGGCATTTTATCAATTTAGGTATAACAAATGATGCATATTAAACTCACCTAGCACTCCAATTCACCAAGCAAAATTGTTTTGCCACCCAATTCCTCAAATTCTCACAATAGGCAAAATCGATAATTTTCTCCAACCAAATTTTCTACAACAGTGCAACCATCAATTAATCACCAATAAACATCCAATTGACTTATTCTATACTCAATTTACATATCCCTCATATGCACAAAAACCATCAATACAACTTAGGTTTAGGGTTTTAAAATTGGGCAAAAATACAATATGCATCAATTGATGCAATTAAACTAATTATCCAATCTAATTAACATCAAATAATCCTAATTAAACCATAAAATCAAGCAAAACAATAAATTACCTCAAATTCTTCAAATGGCCGAAAATTGCAAGTGTGGTGTTCTTGAAAATTTCTTGATTTCTATGATTTAATTTGATGAAGGATGGATTATTTACTGTTTAAATCAAGTTTCCAACACTTTTCCTAAACAAAATGGAAGGAAAAATCAATTGGAAATGAAAGATGAAGCTCACGGATGAAAGAAGAGAAAATGGGCAAAAATATTTCTAAGGCAAGCTTATATACTAAGTTAAAAATGGCAAATTTGACTTTTGGTCCTTCAACTTTCCTTAAATTGTGCTTTTGCCACATTTTCCTTCGATTATTTGTTCTGACAATTTCGTCGGGATTTAGAATTCAAAGTGAATATTCAGACATCTTATTTTTATTAATATTATTTAATAAAAATTATTTCAGAGCCGTTATGAAATTCAAACTGGTGAAATTTTACTAAACCCCTAAAGTTTCCTTTATTTACGGTTTTGCCATTGCTTACTTTTTCAGTGTTCTTAAACATTTTTTCCTCTTTCTTTTTACTATATTTACATATGAATACACATAATCATTTACCCTTTAACCAAAATCAGAAATTCATCTATCGACCGTACTGCTATTTTTGCGGCAGCGATATCGGTACCGATAATTTTTGGAAAAGTTTCTCGTTTTCGCTCTAACTGAGTTTTCAAAATTATAATAAGTCATTTCGATAATTTTAAACCATATACTGAAAACTTTATTCACAAAAAATGTTATGCTTTTATAAGATATTACATTCTACCCTTCTTAAAAAAAAAAATTTCCTCAAATTTAAATACACATATACATATACATAGATCTATATACATCATTGATGGAATAGGAAGGGATATTTGTCCCTCATGTCCTGCTCACTTTCCAATGTATACTCTTCCATCAACTGATTCCTCCATAACACTTTAACCATTGGGATTTCTTTGTTCCTCAGTTGTCTGATTTGTCTATCTACAATTCCCACTGGTTGCTCCTCAAATGACAAGTCTTCATTAACCCTAATATCCTGTACCTCCAATACATGTGATGGATCAGACACATATTTTCTCAACATAGAAATATGGAACACTAGATGAACATGTCTCAAATTTGGTGGAAGAGCCAATCTGTAAGCCACATTGCCAATCTTGTCAAGTATCTCAAATGGGCCTACAAATCTTGGTGACACCTTCCCTTTCTTCCCAAATCTCATAACACCTAGACGTGGTCACCAACTGCAAAATGCACATTCTTCCGCTTCGGATCATCATAACTCTTTTGTCTGCTGAAAGCGGTCTTCATCTGATCTCTAATAATAGGAACATTTTCCATCGTTTCCTTTATCAATTCTAATCCCTCCATCTGTTTCTCTTTTGGTTCCACCCAACACACTGGAGATCTACATTTCCTACCATACAGTGCTTCATATGGATCCAGTCCAATAGAAGAATGGTAACTGTTATTGTAGGAAAACTCAATCAGTGGCAAATACTGATCCCAGTTACCTTTAAAATCCAAAACACATAATCTCAACATATCCTTCAAAGTCTGGATGGTCCTTTCAGATTGTCTATCGGTCTGTGGATGAAAAGTAATACTGAACTTTAACTGGGTACCCATATCTTCTTGGAACTTCTGCCAAAATCGAGAGGTAAACTACATACCCCTATCCGATATAATCATCATTGGCACTCTATGAAGCCGAACTATCTTGTCCATATACAACTGTGCATACTGAGCTGCAGAGTAAGTAGTCTTCACTTCCCGGAAATGAGCAGATTTTGTCAATCGATCTACAATAACCTATATGGAGTCATAAGCCCATGTAATCCTCAGTAAACGTACCATAAAATCCATAGTAATCTGCTCCCATTTTCACTCAGGCAACTCAATCTCCTGAAGCAAGCCAGACGACTTCTGATGCTTAAACTTAACCTGCTAAAAGGCTAAATATGTAGAGACAAATCGAGCTACATCCCTCTTCATACCAGACCACCAATACACATTTCTCATATTATGGTACATCTTGGTAATTCCAGGATGTACACTATACGATGAATAATGAGCCTCTCACATAATCTGATCTCGTAGCCCATCAATGTCGAGCACACATATCCGCTTCCCACATTTCAATACATCATTCTTTACTATGAACTCTGCTGCCTTACCACTAAGAACATCACCCTTCAGCTTCAAAAGATATAGATCCCTATCATATGCCATCTTAATGTCATCAATCAATAGTGGCTTAACCCGGAATTAGGCTATCAGAGCCTGGTTTCGATCCAAAGATCCCAAATCCAACTCTACAGCCATAACGGCTAACTCCTTCATCTCACGGATCAAAGGTCTCCTGACAACCGAGATGTGAGCTAGACTACCCATAGATTTCTGGCTCAGTACATCAGCTACTACATTAGCTTTGCCTGGATGGTGAAGGATCTCACAATCATAATCCTTTATCAACTCAACCCATCTGCACTATCGGAGGTTTAAATCCTTCTACTAAAGTATATACTGCAAACTCTTATGATCAGTATATATCTCGCATCTAGACCCATACAAATAATGCCTCCATATCTTCAATGCAAACACTACAACTACCATCTCTAAATCATATGTCAGCTAGTTTCCCTCATGCTTCTTCAACTGTCGAGAAGCATAGGCAATCACTATCCGAAGATCCATCAAAACACACCCCAATCCAATTCAAGAGGCATCACAATACACTATAAATTTCTCATCCTCTGATGGGAATACCAACACTGAAGCATTAGTGAGGCAAGACTTCAAAGTCTGAAAACTACTCTCGCACTCATCAGTCCACAGATATCTCTCCTGCTTCCAAGTCAGCTTAGACAACAAAGCAGCAATTTTGGAGAAATCCTTCACAAACCTCCTGTAGTATCCTGCCAAACCAAGGAAACTACGGATCTCTAATACACTAGAAGGCTGAGGCCAATTTGCAACTGTTTCAATCTTCTGAGGATCTATCATAATACCCTCTTCACTAATCACATGACCAAGGAAACACACTTCTGTCAGCTAAAACTGACATTTGGATAACTTAGCATATAACTGATGTTCTCGAAGTGTCTGCAATACAATTCTCAGATGCTCTATATGCTCCTCCTCACTCATGGAATAGATAAGGATGTCATCAATGAACACTATGACAAACTTATCAAAGAATGACCTGAACACCCTATTCATCAAATTTATAATTGTAACAGGTGCATTAGTCAACCCGAATGGCAACACTAGAAACTCATAATGTCCATACTAGGTCCTGAAAGCAGTCTTAGGTACATCACCCTTCTTGATTCTCAATTGGTGATATCCAGATCTCAAGTCAATCTTAGAGAAATGACTAGCACCCTGCAACTGATGAAACAGATCATCAATCTGTGGTAATGGATATTTGTTCTTCACTGTCATCTTGTTCAGCTATCTATAATCAATGCACATTCTTAATGAGCCATCATTCTTTTTCACAAATAGCACTGGAGCACCCCACAGGGAACTGCTCGGTCTAATAAATCCTCTATCTAATAACTCCTGCAATTGCACCTTTAATTCTTTCAACTCTACTGGTGCCATTCTGTATGGAGGAATGGATATCGGATCGGTGCTTGAATACACCTCAATCTGAAACTCTATCTCCTTATCTGGGGGTAAACCTGGTAACTCATTAGGAAAAACATCAGAGAATTCCCTAGCTACTGATATCTGATCAATATCTATAGAAATACTTTGCACATCAATCACATAAGCCAAGTAGGCTGAACAACCTTTACCTATCATCCTTCTAGCCTGGATAGTAGAAACAAAACTAATTTTGAATTCCCATCGATCTCCTAGGAATTCAAATTCAGGCTTCCCCTCAGGCTGGAATCTAACCCTCTTTTTATAACAATCAATAAATGCACGATGTGTAGTTAGCCAATCCATACCAAGGATCACATCTAGCTTTAACACAGGTAGTTCAATCAAATCAGCACGCATAATGTTATCATCAATCTCTATCACACAAGCAGGATAATAATAATCAACATCTACACTCTCCCCCATAGGTGTAGCTATCACTAGAGGCACACTCAACAACTGTCTCTCCTTATTTAACTTAGGTGCAAATTGTGGTGAAACAAATGAGTGTGTAGCACCAGAGTCAAATAAAGCATCAACAATCTCACTCTGTATCAAAAATAGTATAAGTGACTACATTGCCAGATCCCTATGCCTCCTGAGTGTTCACAGCAAACACTCGCCCCTGGCCTTTGCTTGCTGGGGCCTGACCACTATTAGATGCCTGTCCTCTGCCTCTGCCCATACCAGGAGTCTCTCTGGAAACATTCTGACTCATCTGTACTGTAGACTGAGAAACCATAGCAGATGGTTGCTGATTACCCCACAAGGGACATCTGCTAATATAATGACCATGTTACCCACATTTCAGGCAAGCACTTGACTGTCTACGGCATTCCCCTCCATGCCTTCTGCCATAAAAAATGCAAATGGGTACACTAGGCATTTGTGTAGTAGGTCTGGAAGAACCTTGAGAATAGGAAGGTACAAACTGCACTGAAGGTCCTCTACTCTGTGTCCTCCTCCTCTGACTGCCAGATGGATGTCTCTGATCAAACCTAGGCACTGGCTCAATCTATCTAGGCTGGGAGCTGCTCTCCCCCAGCCTACTTGGTGATTCGGGTCCTTCTTTTCTCTTCTGATCCTTCTTTTCTCTCTCTGACCTGTATTTTTCTTCCATCTAGTTGGCTTTATCGATGATGATAGTCAGAGATGTAAACTCTATAGCCAGAAGGGCATTATACAGTGAAGCATGCAAACCCCTCCTGAACCTGGCAATCAAATTTGCCTCAGTAGAAGCAATCTGAGTAGCATACCTACTCAATCTGATAAACTCCTCAGCATAGTCCTCAACTGACCTACCACTCTGCTCTAGCTACTCAAATTGTATCAGGTTCTTGATCTTAACCCCTTATATTAGGAACTCATCAATCAGTCCTTGTCTAAACTCAGCCCAAGTAGGAGGATGATCACCATACAATCTGGGCTCCATCCTACGAGAAAACCATGTCCAGGCTTTACCTTTCAGTAACAAACCCACGAGCTCAACAACTCTAATATCAGAACAAGGTAGTTTTCTAACTACCTTCTCCACCTCCTCAAGAAAATCGACTGGCTCATCGCCTCTAAACTCTGGTAGATTTAGCTTCAAAAAGCTAAACATAGATACTCTGTCCTCATCAATAACTCAATAGCCTCCCTGTACAACAGGCTCTCCAAGAACCACAGTTGGTTGTATAGGAGCTAGAGTAATAGGTACTGCAGCTAGTGCAACAGGGGGTGGCACTGCTGCTGGTACTGGAGGTGGAAATACATTATGTCATTCCTGCCTCAATTCTGCCAGTTCCCTACATAAATCCATCATTACACTCATCATCTCATACCTCTAGGGGTCATCACTCCTCTCTGTATCCCTTGTAGTCCGTCGAAATCTAGACGGTCCCTTAGAAACAAAAACTCCCCTGACCAGGGACTCAATAGAGGCTACCTCAGCCTCTCTGGTATCTCTGTTTCCACCGTCAGACATCTCTATAAAACAGAACACGTACTTAGTATATTATAGATACGTAGAATACTTATACACATATTTGACGAATATAACAAATGACGATACAAGAATTCATATGCTCCATGGTTCTCTTAACTCTACCCATACTTTACTCAGTTACTATTCCTCTGTAACCTATGCTCTGATATCTGTAACTCAGAGCTTTGATATCTGTAAGCCTAGTGCTCTGATGCCACCTCTGTCACAACCAGTTCCCGGGTTGTGATGATCCTAGGGTGCGGGAGATGCCGAGGCGGCCAACACCCATAGAACCCATCAATCACTATAATGCAATCATAAAATCATAGCGGAAATATATATATATATATATCTATCATCAATCACATAACAATTTATAAACATATACTCACATAATCACTATTCATTCTGTCACTCTATCAATTATTCTATCCCTTTCTGTAAATATCATAACCATATCATTAATAAGCTCCAATACTCCCATACATACATGTTCATACACTAACTATACCGTACAAAACCCATGGAGTAGCTAGGATATGAACATAGAAAAATAATATAGTGTTAATATAATTACACTGCTATAAGACTGCAGAATCCACAGAAAGTCAAAAGAGCTGGGATATCTGCCTTGTACTCTGCACCTGAAAGGGTAAACAGTGAGAGGGTAAACAGTGAGAGGGTGAGTATATATGATACTCAGTGAATCTAATATACATCGACCAATAAAAATGGATAATGGAATATCAATAAGCAATAAGCAGATGACATAAATGAATCTATCTGCTCAGGAATATCTATAATACAGAATCAAGTACAGAATATGACTGTAAGTAAACAATCACATTAATAGAAATATATCACATGGATAAGATGAAAATGATAGATATAGAGCCATGAAACGCATAGAGATGTGTCAAGCACAAATCAAGTATATAAATAAATATATGACTGTACGAGTCTTATGACTAGGACATCCCTTCCTAGTACAAGGTACTATAACAATACATTGTGCACAAAGCCGATAGTATGAACTCACTATCCTGTCGGAATGGCAACTCTGTCAAATCACCTTGGAATCAATAAACACATCATAGATACCATTTCAAAATAATGGCATCACTAATATCAATAATTCATCATAAATCAATTGAATGAGCAACATAGTCAATAAGACATTAATAACAATCGAATATAAGATGACCAAAGGTCTAGCAACCAACAATGGAAACAAACATAAGTTGGTCATTTACAGCCAAAAAGTTGGTGCAGTTGGCATAGCATTGTCGCTGGCGACTGTGGCATTCAAATGGTTGGCCTACAAATTTTTGGCAAAGTTTTGGTACAACATTGATATTGCCCCAATTATCAATAAACATACACATTGAAAGCAATTACATAGGCAATAAACACAATTCAATAAACATTATCATGTATATCAATTTGACATGGAAAAACAAGTCCAAAACCAAGAACAAAAATTAGGCAATTTGCCCTAAACATGGTTCAGCCACTTTGGCCATTTTGCACAAAGATTCTAATTGGCATTTTATCAATTTAGGCATGACAAATAATGAATATTAAACTCACCTAGCACTCCAATTCACCAAGTAAAATTGCTTTACCACCCAATTCCTCAAATTCTCACAATAGGCAAAATTGACAATTTTCTCCAACCGAATTTTCTATAACAATGCAACCATCAATTAATCACCAATAAATATCTAATTGACTTATTCTATACTCAAGTTACACATTATAACTCATATGCATAAAAACCATCCATACAACTTAGGTTTAGGGTTTTAAAATTGGGCAAAAATATAATATGCATTAATTGATGCAATTAAACTAATTACCCAATCTAACTAACATCAAATAACCCTAATTAAACCATAAAATCAAACAAAATAATAAATTACTTCAAATTCTTCAAATGACCAAAAATTCCAAGTGTGGTGTTCTTGAAAATTTCTTGATTTCTATGGTTTCATTTGATGGAGGATGAATTATTTAGTGTTTAAATCAAGTTTCCAACACTTTTCCTTAACAAAATGGAAGGAAAAATCAATTGGAAATGAAAGATGAAGCTCATGGAAGAAAGAAGAGAAAATGGGCAAAAATATTTCTAAGGCAAGCTTATATACTAAGTCAAAAATGATAAATTTCACTTTTGGTCCTTCAACTTTTCTTAAATTGTGCTTTTGCCATATTTTCCTTCGGTTATTTGTTCTGATAATTCCGTCAGTATTTGGAATTCAAAGTGAATATTCAAACATTTTATTTTTAGTAATCCTATTTAATAAAAATAGTTTCAGAGCCGTTTTGAAACTCAGACTGTCGAAATTCCACTATACCCCTAAAGTTTCCTTTATTTACGATTTTGCCATTGTTTACTTTATCAGTGTTCTTAAACATTTTTCTCCTCTTTCTTTTTTACTATATTTACACATGAATACACATATTCATTTACCCTTTAACCAAAATCAGAATTTCATCTGTCGACCGTACTGCTATTTTTGCGGCAGCGATATCGGTACCAACAATTTTTGGGAAAGTTTCTTATTTTTGCTCTAACTGAGTTTTCAAAATTATCATAAGTCATTTCGATAATTTTAAACCATATACTAAGAACTTTATTTACAAAAACATGCTATGCTTTTATAGGATATTACATCCAGGGCCCACGCCTAACATCACAGGCAATCCATTTCCAAACCATCAAGTCTAAATCAGTTGCATCCACTCCTCCAAGCTAGAACATGATCCTATCTCTTTCATTCGATCATGTGAAGACTATTGCTATTTGCTAGATCTTAATGACTTTTGTGGATGAGCTTAATGCTATAACCCAAAGTGGAAGATTCTACCAACCTCTTGCCCAACCAACCCAAAATTTCCCTCTAGTTCATTCCATTCCCCCACCTATAGAAAAATTGAAAGGCAACACTAAGCCGGATGAAGATGTTGTGCTGAAGCAATTGAAAAAGACTAAGGCAAACATTTCCATTTGGAGCTTAATCCAATCATCTTACCCTTATTGTCAAGCTTCATGGAATGCTTTAAACTAATGCCAAGCTCCTATTGACATCTCACCTGAAACTCTAGTTGCTTCCTTAACCAATTCAACCAAAGCTACATCAATCAATTTCAGCAACCATGACCTGCCTAATGGGGAAGATAAAAATAATCATGCCCTGTACATAACTGTCATGGCCCAAGGAAAGACCAACCCAATGGTACTAGTGGATAACGGGTCAGCTTTGAATGTGTGCCTTTTAAAGGTGGCTAGCTATTTAGGTTTGGGAACTGCAGACTTCATACCCTCCGAGTATATTGTGAGGGCATATGATAATACCAAAAGGGAAGTTCTTGGAGTAGTAACCCTTGATATGACTATTAGACCGGTGATTGCACCTATCTCTTTCCAAGTAATTGATGTTTCAGCCTATTTTAACCTTCTTCTTGGAAGGCCATGGATCCATAAATTTAAAGTCATACCCTCTTCCCTCCACCAAAAGCTAAAGTTCCCCCATATAACTTCCATTGTCACAATCAAAGGTGACATGCATGGAAATAGTGAGAACCCGCCAACCATTCCAATTTTGAAAATTCAACCCAAACCGATTGGGGTGCCATTATCGAGATTCTTCTTTGACACTATTCAATTCATCGAAGGTGATGGAGGTCTGGGAGGAATCAACAAGGGATAATGTCCTTCAATGACCACCCTGTGGCTAAACCACCATTTGGGCTTGGATATGAACCCATCGAAGAGGATGAGGAAGAGGTTTAGAGAAGAGCTAGGCTAAAGAACGAGGCTAAAAGGAAAGGTGAACCATTTGATTGGCCAATGAGCCCCTACTTTAAAACTTTAAATGTCTACTTTGTAAAACTAAGGTTCCCTTATTATGGTTTTCCTGAACCTTAGTTTTGCTCTTTAACCCAGAAACTCACCCCAGGGTTTGAAATTTTCTTTGATGTTAGGCTCAACCTAAAAGAATGTGAGCCAATTTACATGCTGGAGAAAGATTGGGAAGAAAACATGGAAGCTACTCTCTTTGAGTAAGTTTTCATGATTGAGTGTGGAGTAGAAGCAGACCCTACAAAATTGATCCAAACCACCCTTTCCCCCACCACAAAATTGGCACTAGGAGAAGATAGCCTGCCTTGATGAAGATGAGCTAGAGTCATCTAAGTCCAAGTCTGAGTCATTTGATTCCGAGTCATCCGAGTCATTTGAATCGCTATTTTCCTTTCTTAGTTTTCTGCATTTGTAAAAAGACCCTGACTGGACTGCTATTTTTGTGGTAGCGATATCGACACCAACAATTTCCAAAAAAATTTTCCTTTTTCGCTCTAACTGAGTTTCTAAAATTATCTTTAGTCATTCGATAATTTCAAACAACATACTGATAACTTTAATCATAAAAACATGATAAGCTTTTATAGGGTATTACATCCTACCTTCTTTCAAATAAATTCGTCCTCGAATTTAAATATATACATACATACATTAATGTTGAAACAGGAATGGATACTTGTCCTTCATGCCCTGCTCGCTTTACCATATGTATTCCTCCCTCAACTGATTCTTCCATAGCACTTTAACCATTGGGATTTATTTGTTTCTCAGTTGTCTGACTTGTCGATCTACAATTTCCACTGGTAGCTCTTGAAATAACAAGTCTTCGTTAACCCCAATATCCTGTACCTCTAATACATGCGATGGATAAGATACATATTTCATCAGTATAAAAATATGGAACACCGGATAAACATGGCTCAAATTTGATGGAAGAGCCAATCTGTAAGCCACATTGCCAATCTTATTAAGTATCTCAAATGGGCCTACAAATCTTGGTGACAGCTTCCATTTCTTCCCAAATCTCATAACACCTCTTATTGGTGAGATCTTAAGAAAGACATGGTCACCAACTGCAAAATAAATATCCTTCCACTTTGGATCGGCATAACTCTTTTATCTGCTGAAAGCGATCTTCATCCAATCTCTAATAATAGGCACCTTTTCCACTGTTTCCTTTATCAATTTTGGTTCCTCTATCTGTTTCTCTCCTGGTTCCACCCAACACACTGGAGATCTGCATTTCCTATCATATAGTGCTTCATATGGAGCCATTCCAATAGAAGAATGGTAATTGTTATTGTAGGAGAATTCTATCAGTGGAAAATATTGATACCAGTTACCTTTAAAATCCAGAACAAATAATCTCAACATATCCTCTAAAGTCTGGATAGTCCTCTTTGACTGTCCATCGGTCTATGGATGGAAAGCTATACTGAACCGTAACTGGGTACCCATAGCTTCCTGGAACTTTTGTGAGAGGTAAACTGCGTACCCCTATCTGATATGATCATCACTGGCACTCCATGAAGCCGTACAATCTTATCCACATACAACTGTGCATACTGAGCTGCAGAGTAAGTAGTCTTCACTTCAAGAAAATGAGCAAACTTTGTCAATTGATCTATAATAACCCATATGGAGTCATAACCCCGTGTAGTCCTCAGTAAACCGACTACAAAATCTATAGTAATTTGCTTCTATTTCCACTCTAGCAACTCTATCTCCTGAAGCAAGCCAGACAACTTCTAATGCTCAAACTTAACTTGCTGACAAGCTAAACATGTAGAAACAAATCGAATTACATCCCTCTTTATACCAGACCACCAATACACATCTATCAGATCATGGAACATCTTGGTAATTCTAGGATGTACACTATATGATGAATAGTAAGCCTCTCTCATAATCTGATCTCGTAGGCCATCAATGTCGGGTACACATTTCCGCTTCCCACACTTTAGTATATCATTCTCTATTGTGAACTCAGCTGCCTTACCATTCTGAACATCTCCATTTATCTTTAGAAGATATGGATCCCTATCTTGTGCCACCTTAATATCATCAATCAATAGTGGCTTAACCAGAAACTGGGCTATTAGAGCTTGGTTTCGATCCAGGGATCCCAAATCCAACTCTATACCCATATCAGATAACTCCTTTATCTTACAGATCAATGGTCTCCTGACAACCGAGATGTGAGCTAGATTGCCCATAGACTTCTAGCTCAATACATCAGCTACTACATTAGTTTTGCTCGGATGGTAAAGGGTCTCACAATCATAATCCTTTAGCAATTCAATGCATCTGCACTGTCGAAGGTTCAGATCCTTCTACTAAAGTATATACTACAAACTCTTATGATCAGTATATAGCTCGCATTTAGACCCATACAAATAATGCCTTCAGATCTTTAGTGCAAACACTACTGCTACCATCTCTAAGTCATGTGTCGGATAGTTCCTCTCATGCTTCTTTAATTGACGAGAATCATAGGAAATCACTCTCCTAAGCTGCATCAAAAACACACCCCAATCCAATTCGAGAAGCATCACAATACACTGTAAACTTCTCATCCTCTGAAGGCAATACTAACACTAGAGCACTTGTGAGGCAAGACTTCAAAGTCTGAAAATTGCTCTCACATTCATCAGTCCATAAATATCTCTACTGTTTCCGAGTCAGCTTAGTTAATGGAGCAGCAATTCTGGAGAAATCCTTTACAAATCTCCTGTAGTATCATGCCATACTAAGGAAACTACGGATCTCTGAAACACTAAAAGGTTAAGGCCAATTTGCAACTGCTTCAATGTCACACCCCAACTCCAGTGGTGTGATGGTCCTAGGGCAAGGGTAGGCTTAAGGCCACTATAAACCCGTAGAACTCACAAATCATCAATCTCATACATAATTATATCAATTATAGCATTATATATATATTATCATATAATGAACATTTCTACTCATTCAATTAAATATCAATCATATCTTTACCATTATCATTTCATACATTTCTCTTGTTCCTTAATGATCAAAAGATGTATCTCACATCACTAAGGAACAAAAGTACCCATAAGGTAATAATTCATACATCAAAATATTGGTATCCTTAATGACTGACTACGGAGCTCTAGACTATACTTCCAAATACATATCATGTCATAGTACCAATTAATGAATACACAAAATATCTCCAAAAATTATTACAATGAAGCTTCTTGTAAGAATGGATCAAGAAGCTGGATCTTCTCTATTAGCTCCTTCACGAGCTATGCTATTACCTGAAATCCACAGAAGAGAAGTGAGACTTCAACTCAGTAAGATATGAACATTATAAATCAAGAATCTGAATATCGAATCATGGTCATGAACAAATATTTACACATATATAGGTATGAAAGAATCACAAGCTTTATTTGAAGGAACATGGGTACTTATAATAATTTGGCTATATCAAATCATACCACAAATCAAATCATGGTTCATATCTGAAATATAAATGCCCACAAAGAAAGGCATTATCAAATATCATCTGATAGAACTGATCTCATGTCATAATATATGTATCAGTACCCTTGCTACCTTAACGTGCACAAATGCTTGGACAGGCATGCGCTTAGAGCTCATGGTCCCCTCTAGGTGGAACACTGATAAAAATCCTATCGACTGGGCTCCCAAAGTGCACAATGGACCAATGAATTTACTCTCATTGGGAAGAGTGTTCTATCCATGGGTCATGGGGTTTCAATCTCATAAGAAGCATATTGGTCGCAAGACCATCATCATATATCATCATTCAATTCGGTTTTAATAAACAAGAAGCATATGAACTTGATCCAAGAAAATTGATCAAGTCATTTATATTATATATATACAAATATATACATATGGATGAACAAATCTAGGATACTAGGTCACATTATTTCAAGAAACAAGAAACAAATAAAATGTTCATACTTACCTTAACACAATTTCTCTTGAAATTTCCTCTGGCAAATTCCAACTCTAACTCTTCAATTAATTTGATTTTCTCCTCCTAAGAAATTTTCCCAAATATACAAAATTAGGGTTTTCTCCAAATCAATAATATTTATCATGATTTCCTAATAATTAATTATCTTAGAGTCTCTATTCTTAATTCCTAACAACAATTTTATTTATCTCTTAAAGAAAAATCTGCATTTAATTCGGAGTTACTGTTCATGTTACTGTTTATGACAGCCTCAATATTCTGATTTCCTTCCACATTAATTACCATTAATGATTTCAGATTACTTGCAATAAATTCTATATACCAAATATTAATTATCCTAAGCCATAGACTTAAATAAATCTAAAGAAAATAGCTTTAGAAGAAAATTTACCTTATTTTCCTCAACACTGAAATTCCTGTGATTTCTTGCTCAAATCTGATGATTTCTACCTTAATATAGAATAATCTAGAAGTTTAATGCATTAATGTGAGTATTAATACCTTACACAATAAAATGAGACTAATCTGAGAAAAGACTAAAAATTAACGAAGAAAGAAGGAAGGAAAAATCGTGAAAATGCTATTAGGGTTGCTGGGGTTAAATAGACCACTACCCCAAAAAAATACGCTTGCCAGCTCGGCAATCCACCTCGGCAAAGTTACCTCACATAAGCCAGTTCGCCATACTGATCTGGCAATGCCACTTCACTAATCCAGCTCGCATATGTCACCTCGCATATGCTGGCTCGCCAAACTCTCCTCGCGAACTCTTCCTCGCATATGCTACCTCGGCAATACTTCTTCGCCTCTTTGCCAACTCACTTGGCCTATCTCCCTCTTCTCCAAACTCTGCTTCGCGAACTACCACTTCACACATTCCCTCTTCGTATAACGCCTCTTTACATAATGCCACCTCGCCTTTTCTCTTCGCTTTTCCTCTTCGCCAAATCCTCTTCGCACATGCTACCTCGCATATGCTTCTTCGCCAATTGCCACTTCGGCAATCTCACCTCGCCACTTCGCTAGCCTTCATTGTCAGCTTGCAAAATGCCACTTTGCATTTTGCTGTCTCGCCATACCAAGACTTTGCTAAGTTGAAATCTTTCCTGGACAACTTACACTTAACCAACTCGCAAATGAGCTACAAATGTCCAAACTTACCAATTATTTTTGCCACTTAAAATAGACATGCAAGGGCACAACATATCCAAAATTTAAATCACTAAGACCAACACACAGACCATAGTGACTCTCCAAATGTCACCCAGACTTACTGCCCCAAAATCCAACAAAACAGACCTGAGAAAATCCATTCTCTACTAAGATATACTTATCCAAAAATTCTAAAATTTTACAGACATCATCATAACAAAAAAATGAATATTTTTTATGTTTACACCTTTGGCTAAATCTATCTCAGTCATTTCTAGTAAATTCAAACAGACACTGACTTCCTGCAAAAATACTCAACTAGACCAGTCCTGATCAATGAGGCATAACTCATCACACACATAGAATTATACCAAACCATTTTACAAAATTTTAGTTAAGACATAAACTCATAACTTTCATGTTTTATACTTTACCAAATTATTTCTCTAAGATCATGCAATCAACCTCATAATTTCCTGCAACTACAAATCAGAAATTCTGGAATTCTCAAACATTCAAATTTTAAATTGATTAACTCTCCAAATATATAATTTAAATAAAAAAAATACAACAAAATTGGAAGATATTACATTCAACCTTTTGAAGATCTACCATAAGACCCTCCTTACAAATCACATGACCCGAAAAATACACTTCAGTTAGCCAGAACTGGCATTTAGAAAACTTAGCATATAGCTGATGCTCTTGAAGTATCTACAGTATAATCCTTAGATGCTCTGTATGCTTCTCCTCCCTCCTGGAATAGGTAAGAATGTCATTAATGAACACTATGATAAACTTATTCAAGAATGGTTTAAACACCCTGTTCATCAAATCCATAAATGCAGCAGGTGTATTAGTCAACCCGAATGGCAACACTAGAAACTCATAATGTCCATATCGAGTCCTGAAAGCAGTCTTGGGTACATCACCCTTCTTAATTCTCAATTGGTGATACCCAGATCTCAAATCAATCTTAGAGAAATGACTGGCACCCTGCAAACAGATCATTAATCTGGGGCAACAGATATCTATTATTCACTGACAGCTTATTCAGCTGTCTATAATCAATACACATCCTCAGAGAACCATCCTTCTTTTTCACAAACAAGACTGGAGCACCCCATGGAGAACTGCTCAGTCTAATAAATCATCTATCCAATAACTCCTGTAACTGCACCTTTAGCTCTTTCAATTTTACTAGTGTCATTCTGTACGAAGGAATTGATATTGGATCTATGCCTGAATACACCTCAATCTCAAACTCTATCTCCCTATCTGGGGGTAATCCTAGTAATTCTTTAGGGAAGACATCAGAGAATTCCCGAACCACTGATATCTGATCAATATCTATAGAAATTTTCTGCATATCAATCACATGGGCTAGGTATGTTGAACAACCTTTCCCTTTCATCCTTCTAGCCTGGATTGCAGAAACAATACTGATTCCAAACTCCTATAGATCACCCAGGAATTCAAATTCAGGCTACCCTCAGGCTGGAATTTAACCCTCTTTCTATAACAATCAATAACTGCTCAATGTGTTGTTAGCCAATCCATAACAAGGATCACATCAAGCTCTAACACAGGCAATTCAATCAAATCAACATGCAGAATGTTATCATCAATCTCAATCACACAATCAGGGTAATAATAATCCACTTCTATACTCTCTCCCATAGGTGTAGCTACCACTAGAGGCATACCTAATAACTGTCTATCTTTATTTAACTTAGGTGAAAAATGAGGTGAAACAAATGAATGTGTAGCACCAGAGTCAAACAAAGCATCAGCAATCTCATTCTGTATCAAAATAACACATGTCAGATCCCTATGCCTCCTGAGTGTTCACTACAAAAACTCAACCCTATCCTTTACCTGCTAGAGCCTGACTGCTACTCGGTGCCTATCCTCTGCCTCTGCCCCCTACTAGGAGCCTCTCTGGCAATATTCTGGCTCATCTGAACAATAGGCTGAGAAACTGTAGTAGATGGTTGTTAATCACACCATAAAGGATGACTGCTAATAAAATGTCCATGCTACCCACATTTCAGGTAGGCACCTAACTATCATCGATACTCCCCTCCGTGCCTTTTACCATAAAAACTACAAGTAGACACAATGGAAAATTTTCAAGAAATATAAATTATGGAAGATAGTAGTATTAAAAGTGAGATTTGAGTCCAAAGTATAAATAATAAAATTTTTGGGGTCACTTTGTAATTAACAAAAGTTAAGGGGTCAAATTACAATTATCAAAAATTATCTAAAAATCTAACATTTCTAGATAATTCTTAAAAAGGCCAAATTTTCTTTTTCTTCTTTAAGTTGGCCGAAATCCTCATTCCATTTCCTCACCTCCATTTTTCTTCTTCCAACCAAAACTTCCTCCATTAAATCAACCCCAAACTTGAATCCAATAATTATTATGCCTAGTTTAACACCTAAATATACTATAGACATAAAAAATTTCTATTAAAACCCTAAAGAAAATCCTAAACAATTCAAAGAGACTAAGTTAAAAATTTGAAGAAACTTATGTTAATTGATTCAAACTTGTTTCCTTTTCATTAAATATGATTAGTATGATAGTTATAGATGATTATTTTAGTAAATAGAAGCATATATTAGGTTGTGGGTTGATTTAGACTTGAATTGGAGATTATGCCAAAACCTAGTTTTTGAACTAAATGTATTTAATTCAAACCAAGTATAGAATTGAGTTACCTATGTTAATCTAAGTCTAAAAACATGCTAAATATATATTGTAGAATCAAGAATTAAATGAAAGAAAGGTGGTGATGGAGGTGAAGGACAAGTTAACCTAAATTGAGTTTTGGTACTTAAAGGGTGATTTTGCTTCAAACAACTATCAATGTGAGTTATAAATACATTATAATGCCTATTTCAACCTTTGGTTTGAATTGTGAAGCCCTCCCCCATTTTTCCTAGCTTGGCCGAAATGTCCATTTAATTTCTTCCTTGAAATTTTGCTAACTTTTGCCTATAATTTTCCTTGATTCATATGTTATTGTAACAAATTGGATATTTAAATATTTTATTTATTTTGTGTTGTTGAATAATCAATTGGTTTCATAAAAATTAAACTAAACCCTTGTTAAATTGCTTGAAAATTTATGCCTACCACATGTTTGTTAAAATGCCTCAATGAAATCAAAATTAAAATTCACCAAATGTTTAATCCTAAGTTCATTGCCATTTGATACATTGACCTTTTGGGAATCCAAACTTAGTTTAACCTTATGAACTAATTTTATTTCAACTGAAATTTCCTTACTTGTTGTGTATTATTATGTTATTAATTACCAAGCTTTTTATTGAAGAATTGGTTAGTTTGATGTGCTATACCTTATGATATTAATATTTAACTGAAGCCTAATTATGAATAAATCCATTGTTGTATTAAATATTTCTTAACATGATAGAGCTACCAACCGATGGGGTAATGGGTAAATATCATTGGTAATGTGCACATTGAATATTTTATAAACCCTAGCTAGAAAGGATTAAATCCTAGCCATAATGTCTAACCAATCTTATGTTAACTCACGAGTTTAAACTACTAATAAAGTAGCTAATGAGATTCACACGAGTACAAGACCTTTTATCTGTTATGTTTAATTTTTTATCCATTATACCTAATCTTTGAGTAATATGACCTTGTTCTCATTATTTGTTCACCAGCTACCTTTTTCTTTTATTATGGACATTTGGTGGATTATTGTTCCTTACCTAGCCTTTTATGCATGATAATGTATTTATGACTCACTAAGTAATTTTACTCACCTCTTATTGGATTAATATTTTTCAAGTTCAGATAAGACTGTTGCGGTTCCTGAAGCATCTTTCTTTTTCAGTGGAACCGATCTCTTTTTATTATATAAATTCCTAAAACATGTTATTTTTGTTATTTCATAGAAGCCTCATGGTTTAATAGAATTAGTTATTGGATATATGCTTAAAATGAAATTATATGATGTAAATTAATTACCTAACATATTATGAATTATATGAGATAAGTATTTGATGATGTTGATAATGGTGAGATGGAATATATTTATTTGTATAGATTATGTGTTAGAGTTGAGACAAGTGATATAAGCATTTGATAACAAGGATTTTACAGGTACTGGTTGTAAGATGAGTTCCACATCCTAGAACCGTCATCTTCCATTTTTTTGAACGTGATACATATGAATGTAATAATTGAATATCATAATAAATATTTTATAGAATAATATCATAATAAATACAAAAATTAATAAATATCATAATGAACAATCTATAACTATCAATATATAATAAAAATTTATCAAACTAAATTAATACAAGAATTGTCATTAAATTCAATAAATCTTAACAACCAAAATAATTTCATCCATTATTAAAATAAATTGCAAAGTTAGCTCCTTCCAATTGTAAGAAAAAGGCCAATGCAAGTTTGTAACTTTTAATAGAAATCGAATTCTTTAAATTGAATAGAAGTGGAAGCCTCAAAAATTGGTCCATGCTTAATTTTCTGCATTTTAATTAAAAAAATAAGAAAATAAATAAAATAGTAATAGAATCCAAAAAATATCGTAACATATAAAATAATATATCTAAACACTAATTAAATTGGATAAGAATTGAGTAGTCTTCAATAATAGTAAACTAAGAACAAATGAGATATGGAGTGAACTATATTTATGTGTATATATATATCATATAAAAGGAAACAAAAATAAATAATAGTCTTTGAAGTAATATATACATACATTACCCAAAAATCCAAAGCTAATTTCGACTAAACTTTTCAAACCATGGCTTTTGAGTTGCTTCGTGATCTTAATTTCCATTCTTTTGCTAGAACGAGCCACATAGATAACATTTTCTAAGGAATTCACCTAGAAATTCAAAAGAGGATTTTCTTTTTGTTTAAAAATTCAACAAGACTAAAATTATAACGGAAAATACCGATAGCTATACTAATAGATAACTTCAAATGACAAAACATAATCCTATACTTCATGGTATACTTATTAGTTCATTTATGTCAATGACACATATTATAAACTTTTAGCTCTGATACCAACTCTGTCACGTCCTATTTTTGGAATATGATGGTACTAGGACATGGATAAACTTAAGGTCACCAAATATCCGTAGAACCCATTAACATACCAATTACAATCATTAATACTTGAAACCATTCATTTATTTTTATATTCTACTTGATAATTATTACTCTTACAGAAATTTTGTCAAATTTTTTCCTATATTTTCAATCTAATCCCAGGACATATTCATCACATTACACAACCTACATAGAAATTGCACTCCTAATTTTTCACCATCCTTATAGCCTCAACTTCACAATTCATTAAAACATTCATAGCACTTCTATAATTTTTACTTCATTAACTTATTCACATTATTCGCATTTCATTTCAGTTGTATCTTTCATTAAACAAAACATTCATATACTTACACAATTACCTACCCAACAGTACCATGGAGCTCTAAGAGTATATAAATATGATTCCTCAAAATAAATAATTACCTTGGAGTTTTTGACGTCCCAAGAAAGGGATAACTTGGGAAATAGCCACCACTACAGCCTTGTTCCTAAAAAATAATAAATAATTACGAGGTGAGTATAATAATATTCAGTGAGTAATATACATATTATCTTACTTGTAAGGCTAGGTGAGGACGTTGCTCACAAGGAAGATAATAATGGCATAAAATATTCAATAATAATGGGTTCATTAATCAATTAAAGATTCATAAAGTTGAAGTCATTTAACATATGGATTCGGTTTCACATTGGAATTAAAAATTCATAGCATATCATATCGTAAAATGATAGAATCATTATTGATCACTTAAACAGAGGCTACAATCCGATAGCATAATATTTACTTATACGGTTGATCAGACCGCATAGCTAGGATCTTAACTCCCTCATAGTTAGGATCATTAAACCACTGTGCATAATGTCATTAAAATTTCTGTCATTTCATTATTGACATACATATAATGCTTAATTATTAGGTATAAAAAAATAACTTAAGCACTTATAAGGGTTCAATACATGAAGCATTAGGCCAATCTTGCAAATTCATTTAAAAAGAATCATTTGAGATTATAAAAGGGCATGAAATTAATCATGGATCATGTAATTGCTATTTTTGGCCAACAATAAAATTTCATGGCAATTTCAATAATTTAATTTGAAGGCAATGTCAAGCAAAATAGTATGTATATTACTCACCTCACTGAGCACTTCACTGTTACACTTTCCATTTCCTCTTTCTTTGGTCCTTTACTTTAGCACTTCTGGTACTTTTCACTGTCTTTTACTTATTATTGACTCTACATATTCAATTAATTCTAATTTAGATACTAACTAACATGAAATTACATTAATTACACTTATATTAAAGAATTTCCTAAAAATTCTCAATTTCTAGATTTTTTCCTATATAAAACCCTCACTGGCAGCCTGTGTTCCGTTTTCTACATCTCTCTCTACACTTATCCAATTGCTTCATTCTTTTCATATTAAATTAGAAATTTCAAACTCCAACATATCCAAAATTCACATTAATCCAACCATTGCACAGTTTATGGTGATCCTTTGAAATTAACCCTACAGTCAACACTGCTGGCCTGCAATTTACACATGGGCAGACTCTATTCTTTTGTTTATAACTCAAACTATACTTATCCTATTATTGTAATTCAAATTTCTACTTAAACTATACATTAATTTTATAATATATTCAAATTTTAGGTCATTCTGATTACAACATCATTCTAAACAATTCATCAAAATTGAGCTTATTCGTACTTAAATTAATACTACATCAGTTACTATAATCCATTATATCCATCTACTGTACTGTTTCACTATTTACTATTTTGTCTATTGGGGTATTACATAAGGCCTCCTAATCCAGTAGAAACCTAATTATTAATTTTACAAAAAAAAATTGACAAAGCTTTCTTTGTTTGTACATCAATTATCTAGGACCAAGTCTCTCTCTTTAACAAATTTTAATACACAACCTGCAGAAAAGATTACACTTCTAATAATTCCATCCTCATACCCTTAACTTCATAAGCAAATTTTTCATCTAAAAAACTTTGATAAATCCCAAGTCATTATTCTCATTATCAACGCTAATTATATTCATTAGGTTATTACTGTCATATATATATATAACTAGTAATCATCATTTGTTTAGCATTTAACATTATTTACATAACCAATTGTTACTTAATTCTTTACAAACTATGGAGCATCTAAGATCCAAAACTAAAAAAAATGGAGATTATACTTAAATATGGTTGGTTCA
>CANXYC012794901.1:0-12505 GCA_948193065.1 Aleurites moluccanus
AAACCAACAACTTACCAAAATTTCTTCAAAATCTTCCTTGAATTAAATTGTTACTTTAATGAGTTTTTCCTTGAATTCTATGGTTGGATTAGTGTTTAGGATGATGGAATCTACCTATTTCTATCAAAAATGGAAAGAAAAAAATAAGAAATGAGCAAGGTGGATGGTGGCCGAAACTTCAATGGTGGAGAAAATAAGTTTCTTTATCTTTTTAGCTTAAGGATGATGAAGAAAAGTGATGTGGTGGGAAAATTTTATCAAATATCAAAGGTGTGATCAAATGGTTTAGGTTTTATGGTATTTTTGGTGAAACCTAGCCATCCATCCATCCATTTTGCTTAGTTTTGTACTATTTGTTAATCCAAAGTCAACAAAGGTGGCTGCCATATACATTTGTCACACCAAATCGAAAACCAATGGAAAAAATCCTATACTTTGAGCTTATGATAGTAAATTTGCAACCTATTCATCTAACCATCCATTTCTTCATCATTGGATCCAATGGTTAGATTTAATCAAGCCTAAATTAATACCATAAGATTTCACACACTCTATAACTCCATATTATAAAGGAAAAGACCAAAATGTCCTTAGTGCAACCGAAGCACCTCAATTGAGCAGCTTGCTGGGAACTATTTTCAACCGGGTTTATTTCTCCGTCTATTACTCAAATAAACTAAATAATATCATTTTCAAGTCCTTAAATTCTTTTCTACATTCAAATATAGTGCTAAATCCATCAAAATCCGAAGGGGGTGCGAAATGACCATTTTGCCTCGAGTTCACCAAAAAAATCAAAATTACCCGATTTTGTCCTAACAGCCTTTAAACCACTTCTATGCCTAAAATCAATTCATATAACATGCATAACCATCATTTTCATGCATAAACACATATCATTATCAAATGCAAAAGAAAGAAAAATTTCCCCCTTAATTGTCCTTTAATGGTTTAGGTTAGGTTTAGGTTGAGGTGTTATATAGTAATACAGAATCAAAATATATATATATAAATCAATACTGCTGGCAGAAATCCTCGAATGACAGATGATAGGATTCTGTACTCTACTCCTCTCCTGAAATGGGTAAACAAAGAAAAGGTGAGTATATAAGATACTCAGTGAATCTATATGCATCAACAAATAAACAGTGGTTAGAATGGAGCAATGGTGCTAATAGGACAGATAACAGTATACAGAATCAATACCAGGTTATAGAATAGCCAAGGAATAAAACATAGGCTCGGTATCATATGGAAAGACAGATAAAGGGATGGACTGTATGAAATCATACAATCTCTAGTAATTAGTATGGACCATATGTGAACATATAGTCTCAAGTAGCATATCAATATCAATGAGCATAAGACTGAGAAGGTCTTATGGCCAGGACCATAACCCCTTCTAGCTAGGGCATCGGTAATACAATGTGCATATCGCTGACAATATTTTCCCACTACCCTATCAGAACGGTAGCTCTGTCAAGCCACATTACGATCAATATAAAGAAACAATATATCAATGGATACCATTATGCAACAATGGCATCCTCCATATCAATAAGCTCAATATCAGTCAATCAATTATCAATAGGGTTCATGGCATTGTAAAATGTGACATACAAACAATGATACATGGTTTGGTAATCAATAAAGACATGGAACAAAAGTTGGCTCAGCGAAGGGAAACGGTAGGCCAATTGTCATGCCAACATCGCTGGTGACAAGGGCATTCAAATGGTAGGCCTATGGAATACGTACAATAGGCCAAAGACAAAATGAACTAGGCATTTTATCAAACACATGGTAGGCATACAATGGCAAGCCAATAGGTTAGGTTAGGGTGCAAAATTGACTTGCCTAACTCAACCAACAACAAGCCACATTTACAATTATAAAATAGGTATCTAAGAAACAATATTAAACAACATTAAAAGGGATCAAATTGGATATGGAAAATAAGACAAAAATCAAACAACATAAGGCAATGTGAATAGTACCAAGGGTTCGGCCATACATAAGCTTTCACACCAAGTTTCAAATTTCAATTTCAACACAAATGGCATGTTAAAGGATGCATATAAGACTCACCTAAACTTCCAAATAGCGTTGGAAAAATGAATTCCACCAAAATTCACCAAATGAGCCAATAGGCACACCTTTGTCAAAACTTGAATTCTACAACAAACCAATCATCAGTTAGTTACTTAGGCATTTCTATAAATTTGCATCAATTGATGCAATCTAACACCATACCCATCAAATTCAACTCCTAAATCATCTAAATGAACAATAAAATGAAACAAATTAATTGTCTACCTCAAATGGGATGAAGGGCCAAAATTTTTTATGAACAAATCCTTGAATTCCTTTAGCTTTCCAAGCAATCTAAGGATGAAGATAGGTAGAACTAGATGAATACTCAAATTTACTATCAATTTCCTTAATAAATTTTGTAAGAATGAAGAAGAAAATGGAGGAAGAATGGTGGGACAGGTTTCGGCCTATGCAAGAAGAAGAAGAACAAGAAGATGCAATTTTTTTGTTTAAGTGTTGGTTATATAGAAAAATCATATGGCAAATTACAACTAAATCCTCAAACTTTCATATATCACACTTTGACCCCAAATTCTTCTGTAATCTATTCTGTCAATTTTGTCAGGATTTGGAATTCAAAGTGGGGAGTCAATAAGCTTATTTTAATTTATACTTATTTATAAAAATGATTTCAGAGTCATTCTATAACTCTGACGGACCAATTTTCACTATTCACCTTAAACTTCCTTTTATTTACAATTTTGCCATTGGTTATTTTTTCAGTGTTCCTAAATAATTTTCACTTCTTTCTTTTTTCCAAAATTACACATGCATTATGATGATGTTTTACCCCCAGGTTAACTTCAGAAATTCTTCTGTTGATCGGACTGCTAATTTCTCGGCAGTGTTCCCGATATCGTCACTTTCCAAAAAAGTAACCAGTTCGTTTTCTAACTGGGTCTCTAAAATTATTTCCCATCATTTTAAGACTTTTGAATCACATACTGAGAACTAAATCATGCATGTGAGTTAGAACTTTCTAGGGTATTACATTCTTCCCCCTACAAATAAATTCGTCCTCGAATTTAATTAGATATATACCTCATTGCTGGAACAGGAATAGATATCTGCTCCTCATCTCCTGCTCACTCTCCCAAGCGTACTCCTCCATAGACTGATTCCTCTAAAGCACTTTAACCATCGGGATCTCCTTATTCCGTAGATGTCTGACTTGTAGATCAATAATCTCCATTGGAAGCTCCTCATAAGACAAGTCATCACTGAGATCTATATCATGAACCTCCAATATGTGAGATGGGTCAAATACATACTTTCACAGCATAGAGATATGGAAAACCGGATGTATGTGGCTTATAATAGGTGGAAGAGACAATTTATAGGCCACATTACTTATCTTCTCAAGAATCTCAAATGGGCCTATAAACCTTTGTGATAACTTTCCCCTCTTCCCAAATCTCATAACACCCCTCATTGGTGAGATCTTAAGGAAGACATGATCACTAACTACAAAATGTACATCCTTTCTCTTTGGATCAGCATAACTCTTCTGCCTACTGAAGGCAGTCCTCATTCGCTCTATGATCATAGGCACCTTTTCTATAGTTTCCCTGATAAATTCTGGCCCCTCAAGCTGTTTCTCTCCTGGCTCCACCCAACACACTAGAGATCTATATTTTCTACCATATAGTGCTTCAAATAAAGCCATACCAATAGAAGAGTGATAGCTAGTGTTATAGGAGAACTCAATCAATGGCAGATAATAATCCCAATTACCTTTGAAATCAAGAACATATAATCTCAACATATCCTTCAAAGTTTGGATTCTCCTCTCCGACTGCCCATCAGTCTGTGGATGAAAAGCAGTATTGAATCGTAACTGGGTACCCATAGCCTTCTGAAACTTATGCCAAAACTAAGAAGTGAACTATGTATCCCTATCTGAAATAATGATCAAAGGAACTCCATGAAGTCGCACAATATTGTCCACATACAACTGAGCATACTGAGTTGTCGTGTAGCTGGTCTTAACCTCCAGAAAATGAGCAAATTTTGTCAAACGGTCTACAATCACCCATATGGAGTCATAACCCTTGGTAGTCCTCGGTAGGCCCACTATAAAATCCATAGTCACCTGCTCCCATTTCCACTCTGGCAACTCAATCTCCTGAAGTAGACCTGATGGCTTATGATGCTCGAACTTAACCTGCTGACAGGTTAAGCATTTAGACACAAATTGAGCCACATCTCTCTTCATCCCAGGCCACCAATATTCATCTCTCAAATTATGGTACATCTTGATAATCCCTGGATGTACACTGTATGCTAAGTAATAAGCCTCTCTCATAATCCGATCCCGTAGCCCATCAAAATCTAGTACACATATGCGCTTCCCACACTTCAGTACCCCATCCTCTACTGTAAACTCTGTCGTTCTCTCATTCTATACCTCTCCCTTAAGCTTCAGTAGATAAGCATCCCTATCTTAAGCCACTTTAATATCATCAAGTAACAGTGACTTCACCTTAAATTGGGCTATCAGAGCCCGGTTCCGATCCTTGGATCCCAACTCTAACTCCACTACCAAATCTGCCAACTCCCTCATCTCTCGGATCAATGGCCTTCTGCCAATCACAATATGAGCTAGATTGCCCATCGATTTCCTGCTCAGTGCATCAGCCACTTCATTGGCCTTACCTGGGTGGTAAAGTATCTCACAGTCATAATCCTTAAGTAACTCCATCCATCTGTGTTGCCGAAGATTCAAATCCTTCTGCTGAAATATATACTGTAGACTCTTATGATCAGTATATATCTCACATTTCGATCCATATAAGTAATGTCTCCAAATCTTCAATGCAAATATCACAGCTGCCATCTCCAAATCATATGTTGGATAATTTGCTTCATGCTTCTTTAACTGATGAGAAGCATAAGCAATTACCCTACCAATCTGCATCAAAACATACCCAGACCAATCCGTGAAGTATCACAATATACAGTGAATTTCTCCCCCTCTACTGGTAATGCCAATACTGGAGCACTAGTGAGGCAATACTTCAAAGTCTAAAAGCTACGATCACACTCATCAGTCCATACATAATGTTCCTGTTTCCTCATCAATCTAGTCAATGGAGCCGTAATCTAGGAGAAATCCTTCACAAACCTCATGTAATACCAAGCCATACCTAGAAAACTATGAACGTCTGAAACATTGGTAGGCTAAGGCTAATTAGCAACCGCTTCTATCTTCTGAGGATCCACCTTAATCCCATCCTTGCATATCACATGCCCAAGGAAACACACTTCGGTTAGCTAAAACTAACATTTAGATAACTTAGCATACAACCAATGCTCCCGAAGTGTCTGTCAAATAATCCTCAAATGCTCCATATGCTCCTCCTCACTCCTAGAATAGATAAGTATGTCATCAATGAATACAATGACAAACTTATCCAAATATGACCTGAACACCCTGTTCATCAAATCCATAAAAGCAGCCGGTGCATTGGTCAACCCGAATGGCAGCACCAAAAACTCATAATGCCCATACCGAGTCCTAAAAGCAGTCTTAGGTATATCTCCCTTCTTAATCTTCAAATGGTGATATCCAGACCTCAGATAAATCTTTAAAAAATGGCTGGTACCCTGCAGTTGATCAAACAAGTCATCTATCCGAGGCAAAGGATACTTGTTCTTCACTGTCACCTTATTCAGCTGCCTGTAATCTATACACATCCTCAAAGAGCCATCTTTCTTCCTTACAAACAATACTAGTGCACCCTAAGGAGAACTACTCGGTCTTATGAACCCTCTATCTAGTAGCTCCTATAAGTATACCTTTAATTCCTTCAGTTCAGCTGGAGCCATTCTGTATGGAGGAATAGATATAGGATCAGTGCCTGCATGCACCTCAATCTCAAACTCAATCTCCCTATCAGGGGGCAATCCTGGCAACTCCTCAAGAAACATATTAGGAAACTCCTGAACTACTAGTATCTAATCAAGCTATACAGAAGACCTCTGTACATCTACCACATATGCTAAATAGGCTGAATAGCCTTTCCCAATCATCCTCCTAGCCTGGATAACAGAAACCAGATTAACCCATAACTTCTTAATATCACCCTGAAACTCAAACTCTAGTTGCCCCTCAGGCTAAAATCTAACCCTCTTCCGATAACAATTTATAACTGCTTGGTGCCTCGTAAGCCAATCCATACCCAGAATAACATCTAACTCTAACACAGGCAACTCAATCAGATCAACACGCAATATATTATCATCAATCTCAATCACGCAGTCAGGATAATAATAATCCACATCAACACTGTCACCCACAGGAGTAGCAATCATCAAAGGCACATCTAACAATCTCCTTTCTTTATTCAATTTAAGTGTAAAATGTGGTGAAACAAAAGAGTGAGTAGCACTCGAATCAAATAAAGCATCTGTAATCTCATTTTGAATCAAGATAGTACCTGTAACCATGTTGTCTGATCTCTGGGCCTCCTGGGTGTTGACTGTAAACACTCAGCACTGACCCCTACCAGTTGGAGCCTGACTACCACTGGGAGCCTGTCCTCCCCTGCCTCTACCTCTGCCTCTGCCTTAAGCCTTTCTGCCCACATCCTGATTTGCCTGAACCACTGGCTGAGAAATAGTAACAGATGGCTGCTGATAAGTCCTCAATGGACACCTGTTAGCATAATGGCCCTGTTGGCCATACCTCAAACAAGCACCAGTCTATCTCCAAGACTACCCTCCATGTCTCCGACTATAAAACCCATAACTAGGAATGCTGGGTGTCTTTACAACTGATCTCAAAGAACCCTGAGATTAGGCAGGTGCTAACTGAACCACTAGCGGTCCCCTACTATGTATCCTCCTCCTCTGACTACTAGCTATAGACCTCTGATCAAACCGAGGCACTGGCTCTGTCTGCCTAGGATGGGAGTTGCTCTCCTCCCTCCTAACCTGAGATCTTGGACCCCTTTTCCTCTTCTGGTCCCTCTTAGCTCTCTCTGTCTTGTACTTCTCTTCCATTTGTGTATCCTTATAAATCACTGTCGTCAGAGAAGTAAACTTAATAGCCAGTAATGCATTATGTAATGTAGCATGAAGACCCCTCTAGAACCTACTAATCAAATCAGCCTCTGTAGGTACAATATAAGTAGCATATCTACTCAACCTGATAAACTCCTCCACATACTCCTCAATAGATCTATTCCCCTACTCTAACTGCTTAAATCTAATCAGGTTACGGGTCTTCACCCCTTTAGTAATAAACTCATCAATAAGAACCTATCGAAACTCAGCCCATGAAGGTGGATGCTCACCATATAACCTGGGCTCCATCCTCCTCGAAAACTAGGTCCATGCCTTACCCTCCATTAATGTAATACCCTATAAATGCATAACATGTTTTGGGGAATAAAGTTCTCAGTATATGGATTAAAATTATCGAAATGACTAAAGATAATTTTGAAAACTCAGTTAGAGCGAAAACGAGAAACTTTTTTGGAAATTATCTGTACCGATATCGCTGCCGTAAAAATAGCAGCACGGTCGGCGGATGAATTTCTGAATTTGGATTGAGGATAAATGATAATGTATATACATGTGAGAATACAGTAAAAAGAAAGTTGAAAAAAATGTTTAAGAATATTGATAAAGTAAGCAATGATAAAACCGTAAATAAAAGGAACTTTTGAGGAATCGTGGAAATTCGACAGTCTGAGTTTTAGAACGGCTCTGAAACTATTTTTATTAAATATTATAAATAAAAATAAGATGTTTGAACATTCACTTTGAATTCCAATTCCCGACGAAATTATCAGAATGAATTACTGAGCGAAAAAGGACCAAAAGCAAACTATGGAAAGTTGGAGGACTGAAAATGAAACTTGTCATTTTTGTCTTACTATATAAGCAAAGCTTAGAAATTTTTTTGCCTATTTTGTTCTTCCATCCATGGCCATTTTCTTCCTCTTCCAATTCGATTTTTCTTTGATTTTGCTAAGAGAAAGTGATGGAATCATGAAATAAACACCATACAAACCATTATCCATCAAATTCAACCATAGAAAATTAAGAAAAATTCAAGAACTCCACCATTGAAGAATTCAGCCACATTTAAGAATTTAGGTAATTTCTTCATTTGTTTGTTTTTATGGTTTAATTAGGTTAATTAGATGTTGGTAGGATTGAGTAAATGTTTTAATTGCATCAATTGATGCATTAAACAATTTTCCCCAATTTCCAAACCCTAAAGTGAAGTTGCAAGTCTGGATTTTGTTTAAATGAGTTAGGATGTGTAAATTGAGTATAAAATAAGTCAATTGGACATTATTGGTGATTAATTGATGTTCATATTGTTGTAAAAAATTCGATTGAAGAAAGTAGCCGATTTTGGCCTATAACAAAGAATTGAGGAATTTAGTGGCAAGACAAGTTTGCTAGGTGATTTGGAGTGCTAGGTGAGTCTCTTATGCATCAAATTACTTGCCTAAATTGATAAAATGTCATTTGGAATCCATTTGTGAAAAAGGCCATTTGTATGAACACTAATTATGGCATTTTGCCTAATTGTGTGCTTTGGTTTTGGATTTGTTTTCCATGCCAAATTGATGTGTTTATTAAAGATTATTGAGTTGTTTTTGTTGCCTATGGAATTGCTTCCATGTTTTATTGATAATTGGGGCAATGTCAATATTACACCGAAACCATGCCGAAAAATCTGTAGGCCAACCATTTGAATGCCACCATTGCCAGCGATAATGGCATGCCAATTGCATCAACTTTTTGGCCGCAAATGACCAAAATATATTTGTTCTCATTTTTTGTCGTTAGACCTTTGGTCATCATTTGATCGATTATTATTGATATCTTATTGACCTTTCGCTCATCTAATTGATTTCTAATGAGTTATTGATATTGTTGATGCCATTATTTTGAAATGGCATCTATTGATGTGTTCATTGCTTCTATTGACTCCGAGGTGATTTGACAGAGCTGCCGTTTCGACAGGGTAGTGAGTACATGCTGTCGACCTTGTGCACATTGTATTGATTGATTGATACCCTGTACTAGAAAGGGATGTCCTAGTGATAAGACTCGTACAGTCTTATGTTTATACATATATATATATAGTGATTTGTGCTTGGCACATTTCTATGAATTTCATGGCTCTATATATGTCATTTCCATCTTGTCCATATGATATTGATTCTATTGATGTGATTGTTTACTTACAGTCATATTTTGTATTTGATTCTATAATTTCAGAGTTTCTGAGCAGATTGATACATTTATTTTTATCTGCCTACTGCTTATTGATATTCCATTATCTATTAATGGTCGATGCATATTAGATTCACTGAGTATCATATATACTCACCCTCTCACTGTTTGCTCTCTCAGGTGCAGAGTAGGAGGTAGATTTCCACCACACTTGACTCTCTGTGGATTTTGCAGATCTTGTGTCAGTGTAATATTATGAACACTGTATTATTTAGTATATTCATATCCTAGCTGCTCCATGGGTTTTGTACGGTATAGTTAGTGTATGAACATGTATTTATGGGAATATTGGAGATTATTAATGATTTGAATATGATATTTACAGAATGAATGACAGAGTGATAGAATGATTAGTGTTATTTGAGTGATTGGTTATATATATTGTTATTTGACTGATGATGAGTAAGATATATTTTCGTTATGATTTTGTGAGTGATTGCATAGTATGAGATTGATGAGTTCTACGGGTGTCGGTCGCCTTGGCATCTCCCGCACCCTAGGACTGTCGCAATCTGGAATCGAGTCATGATAGAGGTGGTATCAGAGCACTAGGTTTATAGATATCAAAGCTCTGTGTCTATAGATAACAGAGCATAGGTTACAGATAGATAGTGAATAAGTATAGTATGGGTAGAGTTAAGGGAACCATAGAGCATAGGAATTCTTGTATTGTCATTTGTTATATTTTTCAAGTATGTATAAGTATTTTTGCGCTTTTGTAATATACTGAGTACGTGTTATTCTTTTCAGATAGTTTTACAGAGATGTCTAACGATAGAGACGGAGGTACCAGAGAGGTAGAGGTAGACTCTAATGAGTCCCTGGTCAAGGAGATTTCTGTTTCTGAGGGACCGTCTAGATCCCGTCAATCTACAGGGGATACTGAGAGGACTGATGATCCCTGAAGATATGAGATGATGAGGGGGATGATGGATCTGCGTAGAGAGCTAGCAGAGTTGAGGTGGGAATGACAGAATGTACCTCCACCTCTAGTATCAGCAGCAGTGCCACCCCATGTTGCACCTGTTGTAGTACCAGTCGTTCTAGCTCTTGTACAGCTAGTTGTGGTTCCCGAGGAGCCTGTTGTACAGGGAGGTCGTAGAGTTATAAATGAGGGTGAAGTGACTATGTTTATCTTCCTGAAGCTAAACCTACTTGAGTTTAGAGGCGACAGAGGCAGTGATCCCGTGGATTTTCTAGAGGAGATTGAGAAGGTAGTTAGGAGACTATCTTGTTCTGATATATGAGCAGTTGAGCTCGTATGATTGTTACTGAAAGGGAAGGCATGGGTTTGGTTTTCGAGGAGGATGGAGCCCAGACTGTATGGTAGGCATCCATTCTCATGGGCTGAGTTTCATCAGGGGTTGATTGATAAGTTTATTACAGAGGGAGTGAAGGCCTGAAACTTGATTCAGTTTGAACAGTTAGAGCAGGGGGACAGGACTGTAGAGGAGTATGCAGAGGAGTTCATTAGAATGAGTAGATATGCTACTCACATTGTTCTTACTGAGGCTAATCTGATAAGCAGATTCAGGAGATGATTACATGCCTCGTTTCACATTGCCTTAATTGCTACAGAGTTTACATCTTTGATGATAGTTATTGATAAAGCTACTCAGATGGAAGATAAGTTCATTTCAGATAGAGAGGAGAGGGATCGGAAGAGAAAGGAGGGACCAGGATCCCAGAGTAGGCGGGAGGAGAGTAGCTCCTAGCCTAGATTGATTGAGCCAGTGCCTCTATTTGATCAGAGACCTCCATTTGGTAGTCAGAGGAAGAGGGTTCAGAGTAGAGGACCATCAGTGCAGTCTGCACCTGCATATTCATAGGGTTCTTCCAGACCTATTACTCAGATGCCTAGTGTACCCATTTGTGATTTTTGTGGCATAAGGCATGGACGGGAATGTCATAGATAGTAATGTGCTTGCCTGAAATGTGGGCAACAAGGCCATTTTATTAACAGATGTCCCTTCTGTAATGATCAGCGGCCATCTAATGTAGAGTCTCAGCCTATAGTACAAATGATTCAGAATGTGGCTAGAGAGGTTCCTACTAGTGGTAGAGGCAGAGGTCAGGCATCCAGTAGTGGTCAGGCCCTAGCAGGTAGAGGCCAGGGAAGAATTTTTACTGTTAACACCCAAGAGACACAAAGATCTAATGATGCATATATAGGTATGATTTTAATATAGAATGATATAACAAATGCATTTTTTGACTCTAGTGTCATACATTCTTTTGTCTGCATCACAATTAAATAGAGAAAGATAACTATTGAATGGGTCCTTAGAGATAACTATACCTATGAGAGAAAGTATAAAAATAAATTGTGATTGTTATCCAAGATGTGTTATTGAATTGATAATAATACTTTTTAGGTGCTAAAGTGATAAAGTTGCATGTGTGCAACTTAATGTAATACCTTATATGAATTGGTTAACTGCATTGTGAGCAGTTATTGATTGTTATGAATCTAGAAATTGTTTCATTTCTGTTATTTAGGTTAGAAATATGATAAAGTAATTGTACAACATATTTAGCTATGGTCCGAGAATTCTTTGATATCTTTTATGAGCAGTTGCAAGAAACTTCTAAAAGATTGATTGGATAGTTAAAAGTTAAGAAAGAAAATATACCCAAGACTGTTTTAGAACCCGACATGGATACTATAAGCTTTTGGTATTGTCCTTCGGGTTAATTAATATTCCAGCTACATTTATGGATTTAATGAGCAAAGTGTTTAAGTTATGTATTGAATAAGTTTATAAATGATATCCTTATCTATAATATGAGTGAAAGGAAACATGTAGAGTACTTGAGGACTATGTCACAGATACTACTAGAACATCAAATGGTTGCTAGAATGTCTAAATGCCAGTTTTGGTTCGTGAAATGAATGAGCTAATAAATATAGGTATAGAGTTAAAATTGGGATCTGAAATCTAACCCACTGGTTCCATAACCCTCAGATCCCAGGATCATAACCATGCTCTGATAGCCCAATGTCGGGCAAAGCCATTTTAAATTGATAATATTAAAGTGACCTAAGATTGGGATCCATTTTTTATGAAGTTAAAGAAAGATGTTCAAAAAAATGATAAAGCATTAGAGTTCAGAGATGAGGATATGTGTTATGAAAGTTTAAAAGTATTAT
>CANXYC012794976.1:0-26450 GCA_948193065.1 Aleurites moluccanus
TTGAAAGAAAGTGGTTCTCATAATAATTTGGCTATATCAAATCATATCAAACTCAAATCATGGTTCATCTTTAGAACATAGAATGCCCACAAAGAATGACATTATCAAATATCAACTGGAAGAACTGATCACATATCATAACATACGTATCGGTAGCCTTGCTACCTCAACGTCCACACATGCTTGGCCAGGCATGCGCTTAGAGCTCATGGCCCCCTCTAGGTGGAATACCGATAAAGACCCTATCAAATGGGCTCCCAAGTGCACAATGGACCAATGAATTTACTCTCATTGGGAAGAGCGTTCTATCCATAGATCATGGGTTTCAATCACATAGGAAGTATATTGGTCGCAAGACCATCATCATACAACAATAATTCAATTCAGTTTCACAAGTAAGATCATGTGAACTTGATCCAAGGATATTGATCAAGCAATTCATAATACACAGTTTATGAATACATAGGTACAATAGGATAACAAATGCAAGAATAATTGGTTATAATACTTTCAAAGGATGGTAATCAAACAAAGTGTTCATACTTACCTCTTACACAATTCCTTTAAATTTTTCCTTAGCAAACTGCTCACTTAATTTCCCTCAATCAATTCTGAATTCTCCTCCTAAGAAAATCCCAAGTATACGAAAATTAGGATTCTCCAAATTAATGATATTTCACATGATTTTCATTAATTAATTATCTTAGAATCTCTATCCTTAATTCCCAACAATATCCCATTAATTCTCTTAAAGAAAAACTGCATTAATTTCCACATTAAATTTCGGAGTTACTGTTCACAGCAGTTTATCCTCCAAACATTCTCCCACATTAATTACCATTAATTTCTTCAGATCACTAGCAATAAATTCTGTATATTCCGAATTAATTATCCTAACCCATAGACTTAGATAAATCCAAAGAAAATAACTCAAGAAGAAAATTTACTTTATTTTCCTTCAAACTGAGTTTTCTGCAAAACTGAACTCAAATTGATGATTCTGCCTAAAAAATAAACTAATCTAGAGGTCTATTACATTAATCTAAGCCTTAATGCCTTAGAATAAATATAGAACAAATTTGAGAAGAAGACTGAAATTGACAAAGGAAGAAAGAAAGGAAAAATCGTGAAAATCGCTGGCTAGTTTCTGGGGTTAAATAAGCCTCTGCCCAGAAACGCGCTGACCAGCTCGCCTCACGAGACCTGCCTCTGCAAAGCCACCTCGCCTAACCAGCTCGCAATTCCCACTTCGCATTCCCAGCTCGCACTTGCCAGCTTGCCATCTTTGATCCGACATTGCTGCCTCGCACATTCCAGCCCGCATATGCTACCTCGCGTATGCTGCCTCGCCAAACTCTCATCGCAACTCATCCTCACATAAGCCACCTCGGCAATGCTTCTTCGCCTCTTCGCTCCATAATGCCGCCTCGCATTGCCAGTCCGCGAAATGCCTTCTCACATAGGGCTGGCTCTCCATAACCCATACTTCTAAGTTAAACTCTTGCATGAACATCCCGCCTTAAGCCAGCTCACAAATGAGCTACAAAAAAATCTAAACTTACCAATTCTTCTTGACACTTAAAATCAACAAATAGAAGCACAATATATCCAATTTCATATCAAACTAATCAACATACAGACGGTAGTGACTCTCCAAAAGTCACCTAGATTCTTGCATCAAAATCTAACCGAACAGCTCTGATACAAAACACTCTCTACTGAAATCCGCTTATCAAAAAATTCTGAAATTTTACAGACATCATCTCAATACACAAAGAAACATTTTTCATGTTCACCAATTTAGCTAATTCTGCCTCAGTCACTCCCAGAAATTCCAAACAGACACTGCATCCCTGCAGAAATTCTTAACCAGACCAGCCTTGCTCAAATAGGCACAACTCATCACACATCCAGAATTTCACCAAATCATTTGACAGAGTTATAGCTAAGACATAAATTAACAACTTTCATATTTTACACTTTACCAAATTATGTTTTTAAGAGCAAGTAATAGTCAACACTGAATTCTGCTGCAACCCAAAACAAAAAAAAAAATTTCTGAAATTTTTAATATTCTCATTTAAAATTTTAAAATTCACCAAACATATAAAATTAATAAATACACTTCAAAATGGCAGATATTATAATTTCACAAAAAAAAAATCCTCTCAAGTGCATGCTAAAGAAAGATAATCCACCATGGACAGAAATGCAAATAACAATTGTTCGATTATTAAGAAAAGGAAGAACGGATTTTGCCTCCTCTACATATTCCCTCCACAAGGAAACAATATTCAAACATATCCAAGTGACAAGTACTCGGGAGCAATACTCCTTAAAGAAAGAGATGGAAACGACAAATATATCCATATAGGAGTTGAAATATCACGATCATTCAACTTTCAAGGAAATCCTAGTTGTAAAGAATTGAATAAAAAAAATTAATTTCATTTGATTGGACATAACTTCACAATCATTATGGACTATGACTCTTTTCCCAAGATATTAGACTTCAAAGGAAAGATTTTGCCTCATTCTCTATTATTTCGATGGAAATAATGATTTAATAAAAATAAATTGAAGTAGAACACATCAAAAGAAATAACAATATGGTTCATGATTTCCTTTCTAGACTAGAAAACATCTCTCATTCTATTGTCAATCCTTTCAAGGTTATTCCATTAATTTTCATCACATCTTTAGCCCCATCTTCTTCTGAATACATGTCTTTTCTCTACGAAGGCCTCCTTCCTGAAATCAAAACCAATATCTCTCAAAAGACTATCGAAGCTTTAACCTCTAAATAATTTTTTGAATATGAATCTTTCTTTATTAGAAACTATGGAACTTACTTTATTAGAGACTTGGCAGTTTACCCTGAATATCTTTTTCTTAGGATTTATGCCTTCATGGATTTTACTAAGGACCCTTTCTGGTAGTGGCCTATGGAGTTTCTTTGCTTTCTATGGTACTTTTGTCATCTCTATCATATTGCTGTAGAAATTCAACCTTTCAAATTTCTTCAGTATGTATCCACTTAAAGCATGAGTTAAGAACCAATCCTCACCTAATAATCTTTTTGCAATGGTTCAAAACCCTAAAATAATGGGAATACATTCTTACAAAAGAAATCTCAAACTTTGATCTAACAAAAGTTTTAGAACTCCTGTCTGCCATCATCCTACACAATCATTACATTGCATTGGGAAGCCACTTCTCTAAAACTCATCTTAATGTATTCCCTCAAGTGTCCATTTACGAATCATATTTCTTTTCCCTCCACTAAGACTTATTTGTTCATTCTGCGCCATATACAAACTTTGAACATTTCATGTGTGAAAAGAATAACATAACTCAAGAATTATGGCCTTGAACAACATTTCCTAGTGAAAATTATAGGAAGATCCAAGTTTATAAAGAAGATTGGGAAAAGAATTGTCTAAGACAATTAAATCAAATAGGTAATCCTCATCTAATTATTCCAAATGATGACTAACTGGACCGCACTCACCATCTCTAGACCCACTCAATGGAGGATTCTTAAGATCCTTATACTTTTGATGACTCAGCTGAAATGGACTTCACACTATGAGATAATGAACATATCTTTTTTCTATGAACTTATAAAGAAATAAAGTATCTGAGTGTTTACATTCTATAAGTAAAATAGAGTGCATTTCTTTTAATATATCTAGTTATTTTATAGCTATAAAATAGCTAAATTGTGTTTTTCCAATTAAGAATATTATTTTCTCTTTAAACACTTTATATAAAGAGTGTCTTAAGCTTGTATGAAGGTAGAGAAAATGGAAAAACAGACATTGTGTTTATTTAATACAAAATGAGTTCCTACACTCTTATTTCTCTTCTCTTATGGATTCCCCAATGATATTATGATCAAGATATCATTAGGATAAAAGTATGCTTTGTAATTTTTCATGAGATATCAATAAGATAAAAGTATGCTATGCAATAGCCATACCTTGTGGATTCTCTATGCAAGAAATTATCCAAGAATAATTATCCTTTTAACCGATCATAGTATGTTAAAAGGACAAGTTTTTGTTTAAGGCTTGGAATGCCTGGTTAGTGAACCTAGTCATAACTGTATATATAGCATCATCCTCATTGGCCATCTAGAAATATTTTTCATATATTATTACTCTCACACATAAGAGTCACTTTTAATCCCAAGTTTACTAGATAAAATTTGATTCCTAAGTGAACAAAGTACTTGCTTCCAAAATAAGAATCAAATATAGACAATTCCCAAAGCTTACCAAGAAAAAAAGAACAAATGTACCCTTATGGATAATGTAGAAACTACAGTAAGTTCTTATTCACCCTAAATCAAAACATGTCCTCTAACTCAATATAGGGAGTGCAAATCAGTGTAATCAAAGATGCACATGGCGCATGCCTAGGCATTAAGGCACAACGATAATTATGGTTAGCACTTCTAGAGCATATAGGCGAGACACGTTTAACTAGATGCTCGCCTTTTGTGCATAGGCAAGATTTTTGGAGTAGGCAAAAGGTGAAAAATATGCACGCCTAGTAGAGTTTAGGGTTCTGATTTTTTTTTTTTTTTACCTAAAAGACCAACTCTTTTCTTTTATTTTTACTTAGAAAATAAGGGTAGTTTGGTATTGTTTAGTTACTTTTTCCAAGAAGAAGTTTAAAAGATGTTTTAAATTTCTTTTAGGTTTTTTTTTAGTATGTTTTACATGATATTATCTCTTAGCTAGTGATTCCTTTTATATATCTACATATACCAAGGATTTTTTTTAGGGTTGGCTTTGTAGTATTTATCTTTTAGCCAAAGAATATATAGTAAGATACAAATTATTACATCAGTGGTCCCAACATTGAACAGCGATGAGGGAAGACAAGCAAGTAATTAAATTATTTTAAAATTATTTTTTCATGTAACATTGTTGCCTCCCTCAACTTTTTTTTTATTCTTTTGTCCTAATTTTCTTTATTGTTAATAATTTTTTAATCTCTCTATCTCTCTCACTCTCTCTCTCTCTCTTTTCTTGCTATTGGCAGAAGTCTCTCTTCTACTTTTTTTTTTTTTTTTTTTGTATTTTTTCTTCCCTAATTTTACAATACATCGTCTCTTTCTCTCTTCTTTTCCTTTTTTTTTTTAGTTTATATTATGTTTGCTTCCAACATGAACTGCATAATCTAATTCACTTAATTTTCATCTTTTAGGATATGAGCCCAAAGGTCACTGATCATTCAACACCTACCAATAAAAAAATGGACACCTAATGAAAATATAATTATTTGAAGGATCTTAAAGACACAAATTTTGTGACCTGTATTTTTATGATAAAACAACAAAGGCTGGAATATATAGGGCAAAGCAACATCAAATTAGGGGTCATAGAAATGCAAAAAGGTATTTGAAGTGTCATGATTATGTTAGGGAAGAATTAGAGCAGTATATGAAGGGAAAAAGACAAGAAAATATTAATTATTATAGGCTATCGGATTTTGATGATGTGGATACTGATTGAAATTGAAGATGATGTTGAGGAGGAGGAAATCAATATAAATAGAAAGAGATTGATAGGCAAAGGAAAAAATGATGTTGGGAATAGTAAAAACAAGAAGATCATGTCTAAGCAACAAAGACAAAGAAGTCCTTAGATTCTTTTATGACAAGGAAACTTGAAATAGTAGTGGAACTTGGAACATAAGGAAAATTAAGGCAGACCAATATGAATGATTCTTATGATAAGGAGAAAAGAGCCATGGCATGCCAATATATAAGTAGATTCTTTTACCAAGATGAAATCCCCTTCAATGTTGCTCATTTAGATTCTTTTTAACGGGCAATTGAAACTATTTGACAATATGATCCAAACTTGAAATCTCCTAGTTATCATGAACTAAGAGTTCCATTTTTGAAGAAAGAAGTATCATATACAAATGATTTGTTGAAGAATCATAAAGATGAGTGATGCGTGGATGTTCTATTATAGCTGATGCGTGGAGTAGTAAAACTAATAGGACTTTGATAAATTTCTTGGTTAACTGTCCTGCTAGAACTAAATTTGTGAAGTCCATTAATGCATCATCAATGATAAAAACTGGTGAGAAGACATTTCAATTGCTGGATGAACTTGTTAAGAAAATTGGGGAAAATAATATTGTGCAAGTTATAATAAATAATGGCTCTAACTTTAAGTTGGGTGGCAGATTATTGGAAGCAAAAAGACTTCACATAAATTAGACACCATGTGCAACACACTGTATTGATCTCATGTTAGAAGATATTGGGAAAATAACTAAAGTTTATGAGACTGTGGAAAAGGCTATGAACTTGACAGGTGTTATATATATACTGGTGTGTTGAATATGATGAGAGAATTTACAAAGCAAAAAGAGCTAATTAGGCTAGGAAAAAACAGATTTTGCACTTCTTATCTCACTTTGAAATGCATTCACTAAGAAAAGAACTCATTAAGAGCTATGTTCGCCTCAAAAGAATGGGTTTCTTGTAAATAGGCAAAAGAGGCAACAATTAAACGTGTTGTAGAAACAATTTTAATGCCTTCCTTTTCGAATAAAATTGTTTTCACACTTAAAATTATGGGACCACTTGTTTGAGTTCTTCGACTTGTTGATAACGAAGGAAACCAATTATAAGATACATATATGAAGCAATGGATCAAGCAAAGGAAGCTATTATAAAAACTTTTAGTAGTAATTATAATGACCTGAATTTTTTTTTTTAATGATTTGAAGTGTGATTTTATGAGAAAATATTTGTTTTATAAAAATCATTTTTATAAAGTATTATTAAAAAAAAAGTTCATGGGACTCGAAGTTGGGTCTGGTGGGAGGGAGGATGAGTCTTCCAACCATCAGGCTAACTTCTATTTCTTGTCAAATTAAGGTTATATATATGTGTGTGTGTGTGTGTGTGTGTGTTTTATCTTAATAAATTTTAATTATTTTATATTTTGATGAACAATTATTGGTTAGTTTTAAAAATCAACCAATCAGCTATTAGTGGTTGGATCGGTTCAGTTTGGAGAGAGAGAGAGAGAGAGAGAGAGAGAGGCTAAGGTTTTGATTGAGATTCTAGTTGATTTTGGTGGCAGTTTTCGGCGATCTTGGTATCAATGGAAAGCTCTCTTCATGAGCTTTCATTTGATACTAACTATGAAGGAAATAATTGGTCGATGACAGAAAAATCAAAGGGAGAAGTTTTCTGCCACCAAAGCTTATGGGCTTCGATTCCGGCAAACCGTGGCCAGTGACAGCCAGTGGATGGCAGAACCGTGTTCCTAGCGGTGAGATGTACACCATGGTATAGGGCTCGACATCTGGGATCACCGACAACGGTGGCGGTGGCTTGCCGACAGCGGCTCTTGCGGCGGCTTCAGCAACCAAGTTCTAGCAGTTTTGTTGGATCTTTCCGGTGTGTTTTTCGACCCTAGTTGAGCAAATTTTATTTATAGAATACCCCAAATCTTTGTCTAGTTAGTTTTATATGTTTATTATTTTGGTTAATTGATCAAAATTTATATGGAAATGATTATACATAGTGATAATGGAATTTTTAGAATTTGATAATATGGTTTATAAATTCATAATTTTATGAGATAAAAATTATTAAGTTTAAAGAAATTATTTTTAAAGAAGAAAATAGATTTTTTAAATGATTTATTAAAATTTATTGTTGAGAAATATATTTTATTTTTTCTGAAGAAAATATTTATGATAATAATATTTTAAAAGGATAAAATTTTGATTTATTTATTTATTTAATATATATATATATAATTTTCAATTATTTTCTTATATGTGCCATAAATAAGGTAAATAATTATCTTTAATTATTATGAGTTATTTGGAACTAAAATTATTGATATGATTTTCTTAATTTACATATGTATGAAATTATATTTAATTAATTGAATTAAATGATTTTCAATGATTGAGATAAATTATGAAATTCAATGAAAATGGTTTAATCTGTTTTAATTATTATTTTATTTCTTAAATATCAAAATGGATTTTCATGAAACGAATGAATTGCATTGAATTGAATTTAAAATATTTTAAAATATAAAAGGTTCTTTTATACAAATGGTATTTGAATTAATTATATAAACTATTTTAGTAAATATGTGATGTTTAAAATGAATTAAAAAGATATTGCTAGAAGAATGTATTTTCTAGAATCTTATTAAGATTTAAAAGAAAAGTAATAAATATTATTTTTATCAATTATTTATTTTTATTATATGGTTAACTACAAATAAGCTATTTTTAATTAAAGACATTATTTAAATAGTGTATATCGAATTTAGAAAGGTTTTAAGAAAATGAAATTTTTAAAAAGAAATTTACGATTATAGGAATTTTAAATATTATTTTATATTTTTTGACTGGATGAATTGATATAGTGATGATGATGAGTTTGGGAACCCATAAGGGGTTATTGAGTTAGTGTTGTTTGCTCTGTGAGCTATTTTGAAGTGTTTATTCTTTTGTCTTAGCGGACAATGTTCTAGTTTTAGGGGAGGTTCTGCCGAAATTCCGACAAACTCTTAGAAGTCAATTTGTAATTTTATTGAAGCTAATCTGTATCTTTATATTCTAATGTCTTCTCTATTCTATTCGGTCTAGGTATTTTGAGTATTTCTATCCGTCAGACATCGGACATTTCGAGAAAAGCTATTTGGTTCTATGGTTATCAAGTTGTGAGTTGATATATTTAATTTAACTCTGCATATAAGTATAACATGTAAGCATTGATGAATGAAATATATGTATATGTATATAAGCTATCATTATTGCATTAGATTTAGTAGCATGATGCATGTTTATGTCATATTATATGATGTTGATGATGAATAACATTGTATGTATGTGTTTACGATGAAAAATAGAGTGATATGGAATCAACCACTAACACATAAAACATCAACGATGTAACATGACACAACATGATTTATGATGATGTTATTGCAGGGATTGCTTGGTTAGAGAATTGTCTCACTGTGGCCCCTAGGCATGGATAAGAGTATATAGGGATGCCTGGTTAGAACTGGACTCACCGTGGTCCCATAATTAGATTTTAAGAGAGTCAAGGGAGGGGGTCGGCTCCCCATTTTTTTTAAACGAAAACATAGATGAGGTTGGATTCCACAGACATTTTCCATCATGTATGTTATGTATGCTTATGGTTGATTATGTGTAATGTGACATTTCATGTAAATTAATAGTGACCTGCATATTAAATTAATTTATATCAGCTCATTGAGACGAACACTCATCCCTGTTTAAATATTTCTCCAGGTTCCGGATCGAGCTTAAAGAGATTAAATTTTAAGTTGAGTATTCATGTCTTCTATTTCTTAGGCAGTGAAATTATTTTGTTTTATTATGTAATTATTTTATGTTCATTGTATTATAATTTATAGAGCTCCGTATTGTTATTTTTTTTTTTAAATGTCAGATTTATGGTCGTATTTCTATTGGTTGTTCTATTAAGCAGAAACATTGATATTAAGTGCATGATGTCAGTTATAAGTGGTTAGGAAATGAAATTAAATTATTGAGTTTCTGTGTGATAGGTGGGCTCATAGTCCTTGTTTGTGATAGTAATAACTGTCATATTTTAGTTTTATTGTTCAATGATAAGTCGGGTTTGCTACGGGTTCCGGAAGCCTTATGCTTTCCTATTCCTTAGTGCCGATCACGTGCCCAATGGGATCGGATCATAACAGTAATGAGAAAAAGTATAAGGATATGTTCAAAATTATCGATGAGAGATAGGAATGCCAACTTCAACAACCTTTACATGCTACTCGCCATTTCCTAAATCCATAATTTTTTTTATGATAATCCATCCATAGAGTTTGATAAAGAGATTACAAGTGGACTTTATTCTTATATAGGAAAATTACTTCAAGGTCTATATATATATAACCATACTGGTGTGTTGAATATGATGAGAGAATTTACAAAGCAAAAAGAGCTAATTAGGCTAGGAAAAACCAGATTTTGCACTTCCTATCTCACTTTGAAATGCATTCACTAAGAAAAGAACTCATTAAGAGCTATGTTCGCCTCGAAAGAATGAGTTTCTTGTAAATAGGCAAAAGAGACAACAGCTAAAACGTGTTGTAAAAACAATTTTAATGCTTTCCTTTTGGAATAAAATTGCTTTCACACTTAAAATTATGGGACCACTTGTTTGAGTTCTTCAACTTGTTGACAATGAAAGAAAACCAGTTATAGGATACGTATATGAAGCAATGGATCGAGCAAAGGAAGCTATTATAAAAACTTTTAGTAGTAACGAGGAAAAGTATAAGGATATTTTCAAAATTATCTATGAGAGATAGGAATGCCAACCTCAACAACCTTTACATGCTGCTGGTCATTTCCTAAATCCAGAATTTTTTTTATGATAATCCATCCATAGAGTTTGATAAAGAGATTACAAGTGGACTTTATTCTTATATAGGAAAATTACTTCAAGGTCAAGATGTCCAAGACAAAGTTATGAGTGAATTATCCATGTATAAAAAAGTTAAAGGTCTTTTCGACATTCCATTGGCCATTAGATCAAAGAAGACAAGAGCACCAGGTAATTGTACTTACTTCTAAAATCAAGTTTCTAAAGATCAAGAAAATTAGCTAATAAGTGTTGTATAAGGAGTGCAAACTTACTTTTCATTGAAAATATTGTTTTGTAGTTGAATGTTGGGGACTTTATGGGACATCTACTCCAAATTTACAACAATTAGCAATTAAAATTCTTAGCCTAACTTGTAGTGCATTAGGTTGTGAAAGAAATTGGAGTGTTTTTTAGCAGGTATAGACTTTAATTTTTTATTACTTTTAAGTAAAAAAAATTCTTTTAGATGAATTTACAATTAATGTTTTTGTTATCATTTGAATGTTATCCCTAGATACATACAAAAAGAAGAAACAGACTTGCAGAACAAAGGCTAAACGATTTGATTTTTGTCAAGTATAATCAAGTTCATAAAGCATATTATGATTGGAGAGATATAATTGATCCCATCTCCTTGGAAGATATTGATGAAAGCAATTAATGGTTGATTGGCAGAGCAAGTGCTGAACCAAATATGGATGAAGAAGCTGAAGGGGATTTGGTATGCGATGTTGATAATGATAATCAACGTTTTCATATCCGACTCCGTAAAAAAAATCATTGAAGGCAAAGGGTCGGATATTCGATCGAAATCGAATTAATTGAATCGAAATAAAATCAAAAGTAATTAAATTAATATTATATAATAAAAAAATATATATTTTATTATATAATTTGATATTTGTTATCTATACACTCAACATAAATATATATTATATATATAACTAAAATTAAACAATAAAGTAACTATATAATTAAATATTTATTATCTACAAGAAAATTTTTATTAATAAATTTACTTAAATACCTAAATCATAGTTAAATTGTCTTTAATAAATAAGTTAAATTTAATTAATTTAATTTAGATAAATAAAAATATTTTGGTTTAGTTAATTTAGTCAATTTTTAAATTTTAATTAAATTTAATGAGAAATATAATTCTATTAGTATTATAATTAATATTATATATTATATATATATATATAATAAAAGAAATGAAGGAAGAAAAATTATATATATATATGAAGAAAGTTAAGTTTTCGTGTTCAATCAAAAGAGAGTGTTGTGCTTTTACTGCTGAAAAATAAGGATTCCCACATCAAAAAATTAAAGCCAAAGCATATAGGTTAAGTAGCATTTTGATGTGCAAAAATGTTGTGCTCTATGTCTAGTGGATCCATATTGAATAAGCCAAATGGTATAAGAGATGAGCCAGCGCCAAGAACACCAGGTGCTGTTTTGAATAAAAATCACAACAAAAAATTTTTATGGTTCATTAAACAGAAAAATCAGTCCGAAAGTTTTTTTTTTCAAACTTATCAACTATTTGCTTTATATATATATATATATATATATATATATATATATATATATAACTTAAATGTTCAAGTTTATGCATTAAAAGTCTCTTCTTTATTCAAAAAATATAAAGTGGGTATTTGAAATCTCAATTGAAAATCTAAAACTTATTAATTGAGCTAAAAATATTATAGCCAATTGAATTTTTAATTCAAAATCACTTATTTTAATATTTAGCAATAAAAATAAATAATGAGTATCACAGTGACTTTAACGACGTAATTAAATAATTAAATGATGAAATGATTGAAAAAATAAAAATTTAAAAATGGAGTTGCCAAGCAACAAAAATTAACTTGAATTATAAAATTTTATAATACAATAAATAAATAAAAAAGAAGTCTAAACTGAAAATTTTAGTTTGCCTTAGATATATCCACTTTTTAACTTTCAAAGAAATAAATTATGCAAAGTTTAAAAAAAAAAAACATACAAACACAAAAGAGCAACAAAAATAATAAATAATTTTTTTTATGAGCTCAGGTTTTACCAATTTCTTAAAAATTATTAAAGAAATAACCGATCTTATCTATAAATTTAAAATTAAAACCATTTAATTTTAGGGTTCAAAACTTTGATAAATTTTAGTCCAATTCAAATTTTATTTTAAATATTAAAATTAAAATTATTTTTTTATTTAGCAACCAAATTCTAAGAATTAAAATGAAATTAATTAAATGACACTTACCTTGAAAATTATACACTTTAAGTTAAATCAAAATTAATAATTTTAATTAAAATTTATCAAATCAAAAATTAATTTAATCCTTTAATTGTTCTGTTAATTTATTCGTTCTAATTATTATCATTGCCTTTTATGATTTTACAAAAAAGAAACCGATAATACAAGAGAAATCATTAAATCATAATATAAAGAAATGCAAAAGACAAAAATATGTTATTTGTAGGTTTCAAAGTTTATTAAATTGCTGATTGGTTTTTCCTTTGAGATAAAGTAAAATTTTGATTCTCATATTCAATTCTTGAAACACATTAACTTTTAATATTTTTCGATATATAATTTTGATCTTAACATTATTAAAACCTGTCATTCTACCTGTCATTCTAACTCTCTCTCTGTTAACTTTAGTCCTTGAGCCTCATATAAATTAAAAAGTAATTAATAAATTATAATTTAGTCCCTAAAATTATATTTATTTATAAAAAAAAATATTTTTTAAATTAAATGTATAAAAAATAAAATAAATTAATAACTAAATAAATATTATTTTTAATTTAAAATTATTTTTTATTAATTTAAAATAATTAATTTTTATTTAACTATTTACTTTTCTAAAATTAAAATAAATATAATTATTTTATTTATTTTCTTATTTTATAAAATTTGAAAATTATTTTAATATATTTAATCAAAAAAGTATTTTTTTTATTTCATTAAAATTAAAATAATTAAAAATAAATTATTTTTTCTTATTTTATATATACGTTATACTTTTAGTTATTTTAATAAAATTTAATAAATAAATGAAATAATCAAATTTATTATCAGAATCAAAATACAATAACTAATTGTATTTCTTTCTTTAAATACTATTATTTTTAAAAAATCGTCAGCTTCTTTTTTTTTAATATTTTCTTAATTTTTATTTAATAATTAAAATTAAAATATTTAAAAATATATGTGAATAATTTTATATATAAAATATTCGTATATAATATTATTTATTTATTTTTTATATATTTTAATTTAAAATTAATATAAATAAATTTTTATTTAATTAAATAATTATTTTTAAAAGTAATTTATTTTCTTATTTTTTATATATTTGATTAAATAAAATTATTTTTTTTTCATATTTAACAAAATAAAATAATTTTATTTTAATATATAAAAAATATTTTTTAATCAAATATACAAAAAATAAGAAAATAAATTAAATAATTATTTTAATTAAAGAAAAGTAATATTATTTATTTTGATTTTAAATTAAAAATATATAAAATAAATAAATAAAAATATAATGTATTAAAATTATATATAAAATTATTCATATATATTTTTTAATATTTTAATTTTAATTAAATAAAAAAATATTTAGATATGAGAGTATTTAAAAAAAAAATTAATTTTTATATTTTAATTCCGTCAATAAATTTAATTATTCTATTATATATATATATATATATATATATATATATATATATATATATTGAATAAAAATAATTTTTAATTAAATATATAAAATTAGAAAATTAATTAATTAATTAAAAAATAATTTTATTTATTTTAATTTTAATAAAGTAAATAATTAAGTAAAAATTAATTATTTTAATTTAATAAAAAATAATTTTAAATTAAAAATAATATTATTTTAATTTTAATTAAATAAAATAATTAATTTTAATTTGGTTATTATTTTATTTTATTTTTTATATATTTAATTTTAAAAAATATTATTTTAAAATAAATAAAATTTTAAAGACTAAATTATAATTTGCCAATTACTTTTTTATTTATATGGGACCTTGAGATAAAAGTCAAAAAAAAAAAATCAAAATTACAAATTTTAATAATGTTAAAATTAAAATTATATCTCAAAAAATATTAAGAGTTAATATGTTTGTAAAACTAAACAACATGATCAAAATTGTAACTTATCTTCTTCTTTTTTTTTTTAAATGATTGAAATCAATAAATACTCTTCATTAAACCAGTTAAACCAAATGGGAGTGAATGACAATAAGTAAAGCAATGCACGATTACAAATGTCAAAATGGAAAACATAAACCATATTAAAAATCCCGTGATCTTGTGCATAAATATAATACAGGGTAGAAACTTTCTTAAGGTGGGGATAGAACAAATCATTCTTGCAAATTTAATAACCCAAGCACATATTTATTTTCAAATCAAGAACCATAGATTATTGACCTATGTACTAGCATTTATGGATCAATCCATTAGCACAAGATTTAAATTAAGAGTTAACTAAAATTATTTAAACTTCTATAATAAAGAACACATCACAGGCTCAAATACTTTTAAATTAAAGCATCACAAACTTTAGCCTAAATTCACAAATTTAACATTAATAAACTTCAATATAATCCAAATTAAAATACACTTGTATATTTATTAAAATTCATTCTTTCCAACTTAATCGAAATCAACACATCTCAATTATTTTCGGGTCACTTTCACAAATTCAACATTAACAAACTTAAATAAATAAATCAACATGATCAATTTAAAATACAGCTCTATAAATTCATTTTTCAAATCAAACCAAAATCAACACAAATCCAAACACCTCCAAATCAAATCTCCTCAAACCTCATTTTCATATATTTAACAGTCTTGAATATAAAACGAAAAAGAAATCAAATTAAAAATACAACTTTATATTTACAGCACTTCACAAATGGAAATCAACACAAAACAAACTTGATATTAACACAACATTTTATTAAGCCCAAACCAACTCAATCTATTTTCTCAAATTAATTATTCTTCTAGATTATTATTTTTTATTTCCTCTTTTTTTGGTTTTCCTTTAAAAGAAATTTCGCTATTCATTCTCAGTGGCCGAATCCCACCGCAAAGATGAATTTCAAGCCCCAAAATCCGATTCAAAAGGCAACGATATGGAATCCCATATCAAAACTCCTGGATGAATCAGCTTTGAAGTTTGAATGCCCATAAACTAATTAATGAAAATATATATTTGCTTTTTATATACAAATTAATATGTATGTCCAGGTTGAAACAATTAAAGCACAACCTAAGAACAAGAAAATTACCAACGAATTCGATGAAGACAATGGAACCAGACCCGATGGCTAAATACCGTCTCAACGTAGTACCGGACTAAAAACCAGACCCAAGCCAAGAATCAACCGATGAGCGTCCAAAGACCTGACCCGATAATAAACCAAAAGACACAGGCTCCGCAATAGGAGATGTATCACCACAATCCACCAAACCCAATATCTGATTCTCAGAAAACCGAGATAAACAGCTCAAACCCAAAATCGAAACCAAGCTCAAGAAATCAAAACTAAACGAAAATCAGTCCAAGTCCCAAAATCGCAAACCAGAAACCCCAAAATGGCGAAATAGAGACCCCAAAATCGATAGTGTCAGATTTTTCAATAAAAAGAGAGAGGTGGTTTTATTGAAGAGAATAATCTAGAGAAAACAGCTGATGAAAAAAAAATAAAATCAAGAGCAAAGAGAGTGGCCTCTGCCAAAGTAGAGAGGAGAAAGGGTTTTTATTTTTTTTGAAAGGGTTTTTCTGTGGATGAGAAGAGTTGTTTTTTTTATTTTGCTTTTTTTTTCAATTGAGAGCTTTTTTCTATCTAAGATAAAGTGACAACCCTTAAAAAAAATTCAATTCCGATAGCAATTTTAATATTCTCTTATATAAGGGATAAATTAGGATATAATCTAAAAGAAAATAATAAAAAGACTCATATACCCCTTAATTCTAAAATTCTCTTTTTTATGGGCTTATAGCTCATCAAATGTGCTGCACTTGAACCCCTCATCATATTTCAGTCCAGCCCAAAAATAACATCATAAAATAAAATATGAATTTAAGCTCAAAATAAAATAAAAAAACATCTAATTTAGGCAAGGCAACAAATTGAACTCACTTTTATTTTTATTTTTTTAAATAACATCAAAATATAAATTTTAAATTCTTAAATTCTTATTTTTTTAAATTTTAATTATTATTATTATTTTTTAAAAAATCATAAAAATGAAAATTATATTTTTTAAAAGAAATATTTTAAAAAAATTTGGACAAAATATAATGTCCACAATGAATTTTGAATCCAATTAAGTATTTTATAAATATCAAAATCTAGCATGTCGAAAAAACACTTGTTAAAGTGTTTTCTAAAATAATAATTTTTTATTGTTTATAATCACTCACTTTTCTCGTAATTACTCCTAAACATCTCCGGAATATGGGCATATATAAGTATTATATTACTGTGTTAACAATCTATTAGGTCCTAATAAATTTTTTTAGTCGGATGAACGCGTTTGTTGTGCTCTGCGCCTCGAGCGATATTTGACAATCTTGGCAGGCGATATTTGACAATCTTGGTGCAAGTTTGGAAGAATTGTAGAAAATTAAACTATCCCCTCCCTAATCTCATGTGGAAATGCACAGCAGATGATGTAACTTAATCAAGAAAAATGTTTCAGGATTATCTTCTAAATAACGCATAGATACTACTTCAAAAAGTTCCCCAGAGCTACAAGATATTCTAGATAATAGGAAGGATAGTCATAGGGTGCGCAATTGGTCGATTATTTGAACCGAATCAAACTTTCAGAAAATAAACAAATTAAATCATAACTTTTGGAAATCGAATAAAAAATTTTTCAAATTAAATCGAATTGATATATTTTTATTTAGTTATTTCGATTTTTTAAATAAAATAAACATATATATATATATATTGATCCGTTCAATTATTTCGGTTTTCTTTTGAAAAAAACCGAACAAAACTAACCAACATTTCAAAAAAAATTAACCGCCAAATTTTGAATCAAACCAAACCAAACCGACCAAACTAGGTTCAATTTAGTTCAATTTGATTTTCGATTTTCTCGATTTTTTCTCACCCCTTAGTCATCCTGTAGTTGTCAAACTACATGTCTAGCCTCTAAAATAAGCTCATTGAAGGCTCTACTTTATGCTATGCAGTAACAAGTACACATTCTAACCAGCAAAATCCCTACTATATGCAACCAACGTGCAAATTTATTTTGATAACATAAGACATAAAACTGAGAAATGACGTAATCAAAGGATAAGAAGAAGAAAATTCGTTACCATTATGGCCCTAAGCATCCTTAGAAAAGAACATCCAACACAAAATCACACTATCAGTTAATAAGCCCTAACAATCTTATTCCTATTCAACTAATTGTTAGTTCACCAAAGTAGACACCGGACATCCTAACACGCATAGTGCATGATCAGCCTTTCAAATGAGAAATTAAGTATAGTTCTTACAAATACGTAATAGAGACTCAACATCGCAATGTTGGCAAAGATATAGTAGTGACTAGAAATGAGAGGTCCTTACAATAAGTGAAGAATATTTCTTATTCAATTCAGATGGACGGCTATTTAGAAGTACAGAACATTAGCCACTGAGCTAACTGTTGAAAACGAGCAAATCTAACGCAGAAACATTTTTCTTAAGCAAAGATTACAAAACCAAAAGCAAGAAATTCATAGTAAAACATTATTGATTCTTAATTACTACCATGGAAACTGCACTGAGGCATGAATAGCATGCATTTACAGTAGAATGAATCTTGATCAACTATAGAAGGCAATCAAAGAGGTACTTTGGATATGTAATAGCATACACCTCTGAGTGAGTTTCCATGATACCAAGAAACCAAGCAAGATAAGCTACACCTAGAAGCACATAAAAATGATGTTAGATACCTCTAATCATCCAGTTGGTAACAAATTCTTGATAGATTTAAGTTTTTTCAATTGACTGCACAATGGAAAACATGAATTCTCAACCAATGTTTATATAATGAATTGCATCTCAACTTAAACACAACATCCAGCAAGGCAGCAGCAAAACAATGACACAAGATTTGGACTAACTATATGATGAACTAGTTAACAGCTTATGACTTGAAAATTCGAGTAACCAATATTACAGCAACTACGCTATCAATATCAAAGTTATTATAAGAGTTAAACTTTTAAAAATAAAATAAAAATGAAAGATAAAAGTAAAATAGGAGCAGGAAGTCAAGTATCAGAAACAGACCCGAGAATTTCAATCATCAAATCCACAAACACCAGCAAAATAATAAAATTGTAACAGCAAAATTTGTCTCCCATTGGATATTCATTTCAAAGCTCAAATTCTTCATCCTTCAGAGCCATCTCTGCAGCCTCCTCTTCCTCCTCATCAAGAATAAAGTACTCATTCTTCTCCAAAGGCCTGAACATATAAAACATCACTGCATAAAACAACAGACTGGCTGTCTCCTCAGCCGCATTACTCACCCACTGGTACTTATAAGCTGCAATGGTCTTAAGAGCAAACACCACAATTCTTGTAAAATACAAATACCCAATAACAACAATGTAAAATTGTCTAAACAATTGCAATTTGGCCAAATTCCTAGCAGCCTTCCCGTCCGTCTTTGAGGTCTCTCTCAATGACCGGATGGACCAGACAATTGGGAAAATAATAGCACAACAACAGATGATATCCACCAATAAGAACACCTGATTCCAGGTGACCCAATCCTTAATAAAAGGCCCAGTCTCACCAATCACCACAGAAGCCACATTAGCCAATACCTGAAGCGGAATCACAATCATCAACACCTTCTTCTCTTTCTCTTGCAAGAATGGCTTCAAAAACGACCAACCGGTACCAATCAAAACAATCACCGTAAAGAGCAAAACGACACGAATAAACTGGAAAATGTAGAACAAAACATCCCAACCATGAGGTGTACCAGTGACTTTCACATAATACTTATCTTCAGCAGCGCAGATCAAGTTAAGCGCTTTCATTAACAACAATCCAGCCATCAAAATATGGATCCGATGCACGGATCTTCTATTTGTGAAACAAATGTAGATCCAGAAACCAAGGAAACCTAGATACGCAACGGAGTAGAAAAAGTACAATGAAGGTAGCTGTGTTAAGCCCGCAGAGAGATAATCCCTAGACCCATCGCGCTCGAGATTGTAAACCTCTGTTTTAACGGCCATGGAAACACGCGTCTCCGGTGCGCAATTGGCGAAGAAAAGAGAGTATTCATTGGGGGCTGTTACTGGATAAGTTTGATCGAAGGAGGAGAGTGGAGGAGGCGAGAGATCTCGAAAAGTGAAGAGATGGAGGGTGTAGTGAGAATCGAGAACACAGAAATTGGGGTTTTGCTGGATCTCGAGAAGAACTTGGAGGAGAGACTCTTCAGAAAGAAGGAAGAAGCCAAGACGAGAAGCAATTGGGTTAGGAGCGTTAGCAGAGGAGGAAACTGAAACGGAGGAGACGGAAATCCTAACGTGACCGGTGTGGGTGAAACCGAATTTTTCGAAGAGAATCATTGGCCGTCCATCGTTGGTGATCGTTAAGCTTCTGATCTCGGCGGTGGTGACGGTAAAAAGGGAAAGGATAAGGATAAGGAGGAGAGAAAAAAAGAGGGACGGTGGTTCCGTCATAGTGGCGGTGGTGGAGGTGGTGGTGGTGGTGGTGGTGGTGTGGTTGAGAGATCTATGGAGGATAAATGAAAAGATTGAACAAGACCTGAGCATTTACTTCGACGAAAATGGACTTAGGTGGTCTGTCAGAATAACCGTTACGACGTCGTGTAAGAAACATTGGCATGGACCTTTGTAAAATTTGAAAGGTCAATATGGAAGCCTTGAATTTTATTTTTATGAATAAATTATTTTCTAGTGAAAAAATATTAGATTTGACTTATTTAATATTTTTATTTTTATTTTTAAAAAATCAATTAATTAATTTATATATTTTAATTCTGTTAAATAATTTAATTCTTTTCCTATAATTTTTTTATAAAAAAATAAAAGTTAAAATTATATAATAAAATACCAAAATACCATGATTATTCATTCCTTAAATTTTCACCTTTTTTTTCCTATTTTTTGTTTTTATTTAATAAAAATTAAATGGATAAAATTTATAATAAATTTTAAATTAAATTTTAATAAATAATTTTAATTAAAAATATTATCTTTAATTTAATTATTAATTAATTTAATTATTTTTTATATTTGATTTAAAATTAAAATAAATAAAATTATTTTTATATATTGAAAATTACTTATTTATGTTTAATTAAAATAATTATTTTTATATATTTAATCAAAATAATTATTTTTTTTGTATATATATAATTAAAATTAAAAAAAGGCCTTATAAATATATAAAAATTAGAGAAAAGTATTTTTAATTATTTTAATTGTAATTAAATATACTAAAATAATTATTATAATTTTAATTAAATATGCTAAAAAATAATTATTTTATGCAAAAAGTATCTAATTTAATTAAATATACAAAAAATAATTTTCAATATATGAAAAGTAATATAATTTATTTTAATTTTAAATTAAATTTAAAAAAAAATAAATTAAATAATTAACTAAAAATAATTATTTTAATTAAAAATATTATTTTATCTTATTTTATTTTTAAATTGAGTATATAAAAATAAAAAAATAAATAAAAATAATTATTTTAATTAAATAAAAATTAATTTTATTTATTTTAATTTTAAATTAAATATATAGAAAATAAAAAAAAATATATGTATAAATATTTCATACAAAAAATATTCATATATATTTTTTACTTTAATTTAATTCAAAAAGTAAAAATATAAGTATTAATAAGGTCAAATTTTAAGAGTTAAAAAATAATTTATTTAAAAAGCAAAAATCTAAAAATAGAGTAGAGATATTTTGATTATTTTATTAAAATTTAACGAAAAAGTGAAAAAAAAAAATAAATAAAATATTTAACGGAATCAAAATATAAAATTAACTAATTAATTTTTAAAAAAATATAAGTATAAGTATTAATTAAATTAAAATTTTAAAACTAAAAAATAATTTATCAAGCTAGCCATGCAAAGGAAACTATAATAATACTTTGTGCGTTTTAGTTTACCATTAAATTCAACTTTTTACAATTAAATTTGAATTATATATATATTTATATAGTATAATTTCTATAAATTAATACTCGATAAATTAATAACTTTTATTATATAATAATTTTCTCTGATTCTCAGTAGATTAAATTAATAATTTTGATAAATTAATAATATAATATTCTTCTAAAAATTCATAAATAATTATATGGTTTCATTTATATTATAAATTAATAATTTATTATTAATAATTTACCAACATTCTATATATAATAAACTATGATATTTTATTAAAATATGAGTTTATTATTACTTATTTTTCTTGAAATTTAAATATAGTTGAATTTTGTAATACCCCAGCAGACAGAACAGTAGATAATAAGTAGACAGTATGGATATATTGGGTTATAGTAACGGATATGATATTAATTTAAGTATGAATAAGCTCAATTAATTACTGAAATATACAGAGAATTGTAGAGTATAACACTCAAAAAATTTTGAATCTCAACTACATCACTTATATAATACAGTCCCGGAAAATACCGGTATTAATTACACTGCCGGAAAAATAGTAATCCGGCTAATTTAAGAATTAGCAACTCAGACTTGGAGGGATTAAGTTAGTTAATTTTATGTGAAATTATGATGAAAAGAAAGAACTGAAAAATGTTTAAGAATACTGAAAATAAGAGTAATGGAAAATCGTAATTTATGGCAATTTTGGAGGTAATTTTTGAAATCCATTGTCTGAGATCCAAAAAATGACCCGAAACTATTTTTAAATAATAAAATAACCTAAAATAAGGTATTTCACTCCTCACACTTAAGGTTAAATCTAAACAGAATAGACATAATAAATTACAGAAAGTTTTGAAGTCAAAATACAAATAAAAAAATTTTTGGACTAAAGTGCAATTAAAAAAAGTAGTGGAACTCACCCATTCTAGAAAGAGAGCTAGATGGCCGGCCTTGGTGGGTGAGGAGAAGATTTTTTATGAAAAATAACTAATTGATTTATCAAATTAAATGGAAAGATGACAAATAAGCAAATCTAGAATATTCTGTATTTTTTTTTTTTATCTTGATTTCTTTTTAAGCTAACTTTTGTTGTATATAAAAAGATGATGGGGGATAGCTATTGAGAAGTTGTTGGCCAAACCTTAGAGAAGAAAAACCAAAGGAATAATTTTCTAACCCATTCCAAAGAAAATCAACCAAAAATAGATAGAAACTTGAAGAATGAAGAAGATTAATGGAGAAAAAGTGTTGAAATTTGGTATTGAAGCTTTTTGGTGGAATAAAAGAAGGAGAAATTCAATGGTTCAAGTTTAAGATAAATTTTCTAAACTTCAATTTTTAGTTGAATTTAAGAGTTCTATGGTTTGATTTAGTAAATATTTGAGTTATTTAAGTTAAAGAGATTAAAGATGAGATAGGGTTTAAGTAGATTCTGAAAACTGTTTTAAGGCAGTAAATTATAGGTAATATTATGAATTTTTAATGAATGAATTTGAGGATTATTAAAAAATAAAAGTTGTAGATAAATAAGTTAATTAAATAAAAGAAATTTGTAAAATTTGAAGTGAGGAAAGAGTTATTGAGTAAATACTGTGACTGGTCAGAATTAGGTTTTCTGAAATTTTGCTACTATATTTTAATTGTACATAATTATAGAGATATAATTAAAGAAGTGTTAAATATGAAAAATTTTCATTTATGTCTTATATATAATCTTATAATTTTTTTTCAATTGGATTTGTGATTTAAGAGATATTGAGCCATAAGTGTAGACTGTCAGAATTGGCTGACAAACAGAACATAGGCTACTGAGTTCTATAGAAATAAGAACTTTAAATTCTGAATTAGATAAAGTATTAAACATGAAAGATATTCATTTATATGTTATATAAATTACTATAAAATGGTTTTATAATTGGATGACACGGAATTAATTATAGGCATGGAAATAAGATCTGTTTGGATAGAGATTTTAGAATAATAGTTTAATTTTGGAAATTCACTAATAATTGTACAGTGATCCAAATATTCTAAAATTTGGATATATTATAATATTATATGTTTATTTTCAATAGGAAAAATAATTACAGTAATTGGTTAAGTATAGATTGAGTTATTAACAAAAAAACAGAATCTGCCAAGTCAAAGTTACAGGGCAGAATGCAGGGCAGCAGGGCTGGTTGTAAGGATAAGTTTAAATTTACACCATAAATTGTGTAGAAATGGGAATAAGGTGAATTTTGGATATGTTAGAGATTAATATGTCTAGTTTCATTAGAAATAAGAATTAAAACAATTGGATAAGCGTAGAAAAAGATATGTAAAATGGAACCTAGGCTGCCAGCATTAGAAATCCTAGCATAAAGCCTAAGATTTGGGGGAAATGTAAAATTTTTTTCTTAAAATTTAATTAAAATAATTTCATACTAATTGAAGTTTAATTTGAAATTTAATTTGAATATATAGCTTCCAAAAATAAAGACAAAGATGATGAAAAGTTGAAGCATTCCTATTGCCTTGGTTAATTGAGAAAGAAAATAGTTAGCATATTTTGGTTTAGAGGTGAGTAATGTACATATACTAATGCTTTGTCTTACTCCATTGGAATTATTGAATCCTTCTACTTTGGACTTTTATTTTATTTTAAATTGTGGCTTTGCTAAAATTTGATTATTTATATATATATATATATGAATTACATGAACTTCCCCAATTATCTTCGTTACTTGAATATCTCTTCCATTGACTCTTGATTATTGATATATAACCTTAAATTTGATTATTTGTTATATGACTATTCTGTGTAAATTTCATTGTTACATTGATATGATTATGATAAAAAAAGCCCACCGATAGGGTAGGGTTTATTACATTGGTATTATGCACAATGAGTATTTTATGCAGACCCTAACTAGGAGGGAGTAAGGTCCTGGCTATAAGGCCTGATCAATCTTATACTCAAATTGATTGATTGCTACCGAGATATATAGCTTTTCTATGTAGATTATATGGACCCAAAATTTTATGTCATACTTCTTATTATTATTGACTCACTGATTCATTGAGTAATGACATATGTGTTCCATATTTCTTTATTGGCATCATCTCTATCTATTTATTATAAACCAATATTTTCAAATATATCTTGTTAACCTTTCTTTGTTATTAAAAAGAATTGACCTTTTAAGCATGATATATGTATTTTACTCATTGAGTTATACTCATATCGTTGTGATTTATTTTTTTTTCTTTCAGGAGCGACTTAGATAGTGACAGTTCCAGCTCTCTTTCTTCTTCTCATTGGGAACCTACATTATCTATGTATGGTTTGGGATATTTTGGACACTGTATCAATTTCTAGAATTCAACTCCATGATTTTGGCTTAGATTTTGCCATATAAATTTTTAAACACTTAATCAACGAATACTTTGAAATATAAATATTGAATCTAAATTATAATGAATCTAAATTATAATGAATCTAGTGAAGGTTATGTGAATAATTATGGAAGTGTTTATATGCATTTTTGGTGTATTGGAATTTAGGGTATAAGGAATTTTAATGGGACTGCATTTTTTCTGCAGACTGTGTTTTATTAAAAGACTCGGTTTTGGGTTGGGAATAGTATGAAAAATATAAGGGAAACTTTGGTAGATTTTTTGTAATTTGATAAGTAGTGGTTCTACGGGTGTAGGTGACCTTATGCCTTCCCTGTGCCTTAGGACCGTTACATCCCGAAAGTAGGATGTGACAAAGTTGGTATATAGATAAGTATATCATTGTTAGGTTGATATTTTATTTATTTAATCAAGGACAATATTAAATAATTCATACTTATTTTAACCCATTTTAGCCGGTTAAATTAAGTTTTAGTTGAATTTAATTATTAGGTAAGTGAATTTTAGTTTTAGCAATATCTTCTCTTAATTGTTATTAATTAATCTAGAAAACTGGAATAATATCTGTGTCTAGAAAATAAATTTCTAACAAGGGCAAATTGTACCCCAATTCTTAGTTTTTATGTGCAGATGGAATTTTGGCAAGAAGAATTGGCTTGGATATGATAAAAGGAGAATTGGACCGCTAAAAGCTAAGTAAAGATCAGCTAAATCGCAGGAAAGATAATCGGTAGAACTGGCACTGCGACTGCGAGTTATAGACTCTATAACCGGTTGAGATATATAATTGGTTATTCGCAGAAAGACCCGGTTAGCGCTGACAAAATTTATTCATGCGCTAACCGGTTTATCAAGACCCAGTTTTTTACAAGCAAGACTCGATTTTCGAGGGAATTTGAGGGTTTTAGAATCCAAACATATCTTTCGGCTATAAATAGGCATCCTAAACTTCCAAAAGGGGGATCGAAACTTCGAAGAATATTAGCCGCCGCCAAGATTTTCATTAAGAACAGAGGAGCTGAATTTTTTTGATTTTCCCTTGGAGATTTGAGATTTATGCAGAATTTATTTCAGAACCTATTTTCTTTCATTCAATATTTGTAAGGATTATTTTATTGCAATATTCTATCATTTATTTATTTGTAATTCTTGTTGAGATGATATTTGGATTGTTAAATTTAAGTATTTTCCTTTCGATTTTTATTATGAGTAGCTAAACACCTTTTTAGGGTTGAGATGGATTCATTAGGTTGATTGTTGGATTTTGACGTTTGAATTAATTAGAGAAGATTACTTAGGATTAATCTATTAATTTTGGGCTTTTAAAATAGTGAGATTAACTGGCCATTGATTTTGCTAATTAATGATTTT
>CANXYC012795850.1:0-56894 GCA_948193065.1 Aleurites moluccanus
AAGTTAATGGTTTTTGAGTTTTATTGTTATAGAAATATTTCTATGGTTGTGGTTGTTAATATTTATAGTTTAAATTTCAATTTTAATGGTTGAAATGCAAATTTGAAGTTTGAACCCTAATAGGTATATCTTAGATTTAAAGTGTTGTTTTGATGATTTTAATGCTTTAAATGATGTTTAGAATATGAGAATGATATGAATTTGAGGTTAATGAAAGAAATGAAATCAAATGGTGAAGTGCATGTTATGGCCGAATTGGATGATGATTAGGGTTTAGTGTGTTTTGCTTGCTTTAAGTGTTTAAATGATGGAAATAAGTAATACATAATGTATAGGTGAAGAATATGTGATTGAAAATTGGAAAAGAATTCATTAGGTTATAGTTAAGTTTTGGCCGAATATAGGAAATGAGGTTGGAGAAGTGTAAATTAAGGATAGTTAGGCTTATATGTTAGAAGTGTTATTTGTTGTTTTGAATTATAGGCATAGTCAAATTTTAGAGGAGATGCTGTCGAATTTTCCTCAGCATTTTTATAATTATTTGAGTTGTATTTGGTTGTTGCATGCCATATAGATAGTCTATTGGGTTCTACGTGGTACTGGTCGCTTATGCATCACCAGTACCCTAGGATCGTCACGACTTCCGAGATAGGTCGTGACAGTTCTATCCATAGTGTCATGTGGTTTCAATCTCATAAGAAGCATATTGGTCGCAAGACCATCAACATATATCATCATTCAAATCAAGTTTAACAAGTAAGAACCATATGAACTTGATCCAAGAAGGTTGATCAAGTCATTTACATTTTAAATATATATGGTTAAACAAATTAAGGATGCTTGGTCATATTATTTCAAAAAAACAAAAAACAAATGAAATGTTCATACTTACCTCTTACACAATTTCTCTTAAATTTTCTTTAGCAATTTGCTCAACTCCAACTCCTCAATTACTTTGATTTTCTCCTCCTAAGAAATTTTCAAATATTTAAAATTAGGGTTTTCTCTAAATTAATAATATTTAACATGATTTCTGAATATTTAACCATCTTAAAGTCTCTATTCTTAATTCTCAGCATCAATTTAATTATCTCTTAAAGAAAATCTGCATTTAATTCGGATTAACTGTTCATGTTACTATTCATGGCAGTCCCAAAATTCTGATTTCCTTTCACATTAATTACCATTAATAACTTCAAATTGCTTGCAATAAATTCTATACATCCAATATTAATTATTCTAACCAACAGACTTAAATAAATCTAAAAGAAAATAACATTTGAAGAAAATTTACCTTATTTCTTCAAAACTAAAATTCCTGAGATTTCTTACTTAAATTTGATGATTTCTGCCTTAATATAGAATAATCTAGAAGTCTAATACATTAATTTGAGTATTAATGCCTTAGAAAATAAAATGGAACTAATATGTGAAAAGACTAGAATTAACGAAGAAAGAAGAAAGGAAAAATCGTGAAAACACTACTGGGCTGCTAGGGTTAAATAAACCACTGCCCAAAAATCTCGCTTGCCATCTCGCCAATCCGCCTCGGCAAAGCTACCTCGCATAAGCCAGCTCGCCATTCCCAGCTCGCACTTCCCAGCCTGCCAAACTGATCCGGCAATGTCATTTCGCTAATCCAGCTCGCATATGTCACCTCGTATATGTTGTCTCGCCAAACTCTCTTTGCAAACTCTTCCTCACACATGTCGTCTCGAATATGCCACCTCAGCAATGCCTCTTCGCCTCTTCGCCAACTCGCTTCTCCAAATCCTGCTCGCGAGTTGCTACTTCGCATATTCCCTCTTCGCCAAACTCTGCTTCGTGAACTGCCACTTCGCATAATACCTCTTCGCATAATGCCACCTCGCCTTATCCTCTTCGCCAAAACCTCTTCGCACATGCCACCTCACATATGCCTCTTCGCTAATTGCCACTTCGGCAATCTCACCTTACCACTTTACCACTTTACTAGCTCGCATTGCCAGCTCGCAAAATGCCATTTCCCATTTTGTCGGCTCGCCCCACCAAGACTCTGCTAAGTTGAAACCTTTCCTGGACAACTTACACTTAACCAGCTCGCAAATGAGCTACAAACATCCAAACTTACTAATTCTTTTTACCACTTAATATAGACATATAGAGGCTCAATATATAAAATTCGTAGAGACAACCACACAGACCATGGTGACTCTCCAAAGGTCACCCAGACTTACTGCCCATAATTCATTCAAACAGGTCTGATAAAATCCACTCTCCACTGAGATATACTTATCCAAAATTCCTGAAATTTTACAGTCAACACCACAACATATAAAGAAACATTTTTCATGTTTATACCATTGGCTCAAACTGTCTCAGTCATTCCCAGTAATTTCAAATAGACTCAGATTTCCAACAGACATATTAAACCAGACCAGTCTTGCTCAAAGGGACATAACTCATCACACACAGAGAATTCTGCCAAGCCATTTTACAAAATTTAAGATGAAACATAAATTCACAATTCTTATATTTTACACTTTACCAAATTATTTCTTTAAGATCAAGCATTCAGCCTCATAAAAGCCTACAACCAGAATTTACTGCATCTACTCAAAACATTCATATCCTTAATTAATTTAAATTCATCAAATACACAATAAATAAAACACAACGAAATGGCAGATATCACAAGAAAGGAGCTGCCACGGGCAAGGCAAGCTGGTGCTGCCAGAGGGGGTGGCGGCATCATCAGGGCTTTTGGCGACATAGGGTGTAAAGAAAAGCGGTAGCATATAAATTGTTCGGCGGCATCGCCCCTTAAAGAGGGTAGCAATACCTCTCCTTCAGGGTGACAGCAAAGGCTCGGACCCATTCTAATACTTTATGAGTGCGTCTATGAGTGGGTTTGGTTCCGATTCGCGCCGTTCCACTTGGTATGAGTCCAACGGGTGTAAAAAACCAATGTTCACACCAATCGATAACATATAAACAATGGATGATACAAATGGAACAATAATAAGTATAACAATCATCAAAGGTTTGGTATACAAAGTGGTTATCCAAGTACAAATGGTTGGCACAATTGGCTAGCCAATATCTCTAGTGACAATGGCATTCAAATGGTAGGCCTATTGAAGAAACAAGTGATAGGCAAATGAAAAATGAACTAAGCATTTCATCAAACACTTGATGTGCAACATTCAACGGACAAATTTGTTAGGTTTTGGTGCAATATTGATATTGCTCCAATAATCAACAAAGAACTCATAATGTAGGCATTACAATTGGCATTAGATATCCAATAAATAACATCAATAAAAGGATCAAATAAGCTTAGAATTCAAGAACAAAACAAAGCAAAAATATGAAGGATGAATAGTAACATCCCATCCGGCCAAGATGAGAATTTTGAAGAAGGCTTCCAATCAATATTTCAATGCTTTGGACATGTTAAATGATGCATATTAAACTCACCTCACACTTCAAATTGCTTAGGAAAATTCATTTTCCACCAGTTCCTTCAAAGTAGGCTCAAAGAACAAACTTGTGCTTCCTTGTGTTCTACACCAAAACCATCATTCATTTAGCTTCCAAATGCATCAATTAAACATAATCTAAGCTAGACATTAAAAATCTTTAATCTAGAGTTTGGTAAGAAACAACTTCAATTAGGGTTTGAAAATTTGGGGATTTTCCACCAAATGCATCTATTAATGCAATTGAACACCAAACCCATCTAATTCAATATCTAATACACTTAATTAATGTATTTAATCAAAGAAATCAACATGTTACCTTAGATTTAACTCCTAGCTGAATTCTTCTTTGAATTTGTTCTTGATTTCCTTTGAGTTTCTAAGTGAAATTTCCATGGGAAATGAAAGAACTAGGTTGGATTTTAGGTTTTCTATTGATTTTCTCTTGAAAATTGGCTTGAAAAATGGTGTGAGGAGCAAAGGATGGTTCAGCCTCAATGATGAAGAAGGAAGAAGATGGACAAAATAATGGCTAAGTGTTCCTTTTATAGTTGGAAGAATTGGCAATTGCATTTTAGTCCTTAAGCTTTCCATTAATTAGACTTTGACCCCATATCTTTCTGTAATTAATTATGTCAATTCGATTAAGATGTAGATTCTAAAGTAGAAAATGAAATGGCTTATTTTTATCTATAGTTTATCATCATATAACTTCTGGAGTCATTCTGGGTCTTAGACAGTAGGTTTCTCAAATTGCTCCTGAAGTTTCACTTATTTACAATTTTGTCATTACTCTTATTTTCAGTATTTCAAACTATTTTTTAACTCTTTCTTTTCACCAAAAATTCACATAAATATAAATGACTCTTTACCCCCTGGTCTGAGTTAGAAATTCATAAATCAACCAGACTGCTATTTCTTTGGGCGGTATAATTAACACTGGTATTTTTCGGAACAGTGTTACAAAAGTAACGCGGTTGAGATTCAAAAATTCCTAAGTGTTACACTACCATTCTCTGTATACTTTAGTAATTAATTGAGCTTATTCATACTTAAATTAATATTTCATCAGTTACTATAATCCACTATCTACTATTCTGTCTGCTGGGATATTACATTGACATTAGGACAATCCATATTCATATGTCTAGGCTTCTTGTATTAGATGCAAATGATTTCATTCTTTTTGTCCTTCATTTTCTTTTTTTCTTTTTTCTTTTTTGAATTTCTTATTTTAAATTTATCTATTGACAAAAATTTGTCAAATTTTCTTGTAAGAAGAGCAATTTCATCATCTTTTTCTTCTTCACTAGAAGATTCATTATTCTTCTAAACCATTGCTTTTAAAGCAATTTCTTTTTCTTTTTTTTTTGAATGCTTTTCTTGTACGTTTTCTCTTGTAGCTTCTCTATTGTTAAGCTTTAACTCAAAAGTCATGAGATTTCCAATCAAGTCTTCAAGAGTAAAGAAGCTTAAGTTTTTTTATTCTTCAATAGCATCCATTTTGGCATCAAATTTTGCCAGTAAAAAATTCAAAAGCTTAGTGATAAGCTCTTTTTGAGCGAATAATTTGTCAAATCCCTTCAAGTCATTCACTATAATAGTGAATATTTTGTACATTTCACTAATCGTTTCATCTTTCTTAATAGTGAAATTTTCAAAATTTGGAGTGAGCATGTTTATTTTTGTATCTTTGACTTGATTTGTGCCTTCATGAGTAACTCTTAGCACATCTCATATTTCTTTTGTTGAGTCACAAGCCCAAACTCTATTTAATTTGATAGCATTAAAAGAGCAAAGTAAAATATTAATAGCTTTGAAATTATTTGTTATTTTCTTTTATCTTCAGCAGTATAAGCTGAATATTCTTTTGGAGTAGTTGAATTTTTCACAAAAGGAACGTAGTCTTCTTTCTATTATTTTCCAAAGCTCACAACCTTCGGAATAAATGTAAACTTTCATTCTAACTTTCTATTAGTCATAGTTGACTCCACGAAATAGTGGTCACCTTGTCGAATATTCTTCTTCATCAAAAAATGAAGTTGAAGTTGAAGTTTCTACCATAGAAATATATCATAAACTCTAAAAATCGTGAGATTTTATATAAATTAGAGAACAAGCTCTGATACCAATTGTTTTCCCACTATGGTAATAGTCCTAGAGGGGTGAATAGGAATTTAAAAATTCTAATGTAATAATCAACTTGAATGCAATATAATTAATGAAGTATATGACTAAAGCAATAAAAGAGTTAAAGATAGAAATTACTTAGCCAATTTTATAGTGGTTCAGAGCTCAAAAACTCTCCTCATCTACTTTATCAATCTCATATTGAGGTTCCACTAATCACAAGTTCGCAATCTACAACAGTTTCATGGAATTTTACCCTTTTACAATGGGATACCACCCACAAGTCTTTCTCACTTAAGACAACAGATTACAAGTCTCTCTTAAGACTTTACAAGGCTACTTGAATGATACAAGTTGATGCACAAATAGCTAACAATAGCACAAGCTAGAATGAACACAAAGAATATAAGTTTTTAGCACAATGTGTTCAAAATATAAAGAGAATAGAATATTGAAGCAAGAGCAATGAAATAGTTTCTTTAGAGCTTGACAAAAGTTATTCTAATTTTAAATAATCTTTTATTTATAATCTTCAAGTCTTAGTAATAAATTATGTCTATTTGGGGTGCACTTAATGTAAATCTGTCTTTGGAATCTACTTCAAATGACTATGAATTTCAACAAATCCATCTAATGTGACAGCTCAATCACCTATAACGGGCATTAGGGTCTTGTAACAGTCATTACATACTAATATATAACGGGCTTGAAAATCTATAATGGATTTTGAATATATCTTATGTGTCTTTAATGCAATTTGGTTCTTTTTATATAACAGTTGTTATGATTCCATAATAGTTTTGTATGTAACGGGCTTGACAATCTATAATGGTCTTTGAATATACCTTATGTATCTTTAATGTAATCTAGTTCTTTCTATATAACAGTCGTTATGATTCCATAATGAGCATTATCAGTTTGTGAAGGGCGTTACACTTCTGAAACGGGCTTCAATTTTCTTTATGTGTCTCAAATACAATTTGATCCCTTCTTTGGTTATGGTCATTATAACTCCATAATGGGCAGGTGTTACACTTTTGCAACGAGCTTGAAGTCCTATTTTCTTAATCGCTAGCAAGAAATCTTCAAAGGAACATAATAATATTGCAAAAAGAAACATTATAGTATAAAACTTGATTAATCAAAGGTTTTATTAACCATCATCAAAATCATCAAAAGGTTAACATACTTTAGAATCTAAGGCTATCTTAATTGCTCTACTATAAGACATGTAATTATCACCAGTTATGGAAGTACTTACTAAGATCATACCTAGATGGTCTGAGTTCTGCAAGACCATCAAATCTCAATTGTTTTGCATCTCGAATCTCATATTATTTTTTGCCTTTTATTTCCTCTAAACAAATCTACAATCTCCTTTATCTAACTTCGTCTCCGATTCCATTTCCTTAATCAAAAATTAATTTCAATAATCAAAACCCTAAAAGGATGAAATTCTAAAAAAGCAAAATCCTAAATTTTAGTTTTCTGTGTAACCAAAAATAAAAATTTTATATTTGTTCTTAGCCTTTAGTCTCATTAATCTGAGATAAAGAACAGTTTGATACCATGAAGAATTTATGGCTATCATTGTAACCTTTTGAATCCTATTAACTAAGAACACAAAACCAAAAGAATAAGGGTTTATAGAAGAAAAAAAATAATTTAGTTTGATCTATATTTCATTCGATTATGCAATCGATACAAGTTTGCTCTATATATAATCATATGAAAAGACTATAACGCCTAACTAATCTGTAAACGTAATACACTATTTATAGAATTGCCATTTTATATTTACAAGAATATCATTGATAGAGTTTATACTATGAACTATGCACTATGTAATAGTATTAACTCTAGAACAATTATTTATTTTACTTAATTGAAGTTTATATTGAATAAATCATTTATATATGTGTGTGTGTGTGTCCTTTATCTTATATAGTAGATGATTTGGTTTATGGAGTTTAACTTATATGTAGAAAATTAAATCATCAGTTCTTATAAGTTAATAAGTTTAATGTTCACAATCTAAAATGGAGTTGGACACACCATTGGTATGCTTGTAGCACAAAATTAAATATAATTTATCTTAATTATGAAAATGATATAATTCTAACTTCTCGTGCTAGTACACTACATACGTATTGAATAGGACCAAATACAGATAAATATTTTTATATTGACTTTATAAAATAAATTCTCTAGTTTATTATAATACCTCAATATCTTATAAAATATCAATTTATTATTGGAATTCATGTCTTGGTCTAAAAATTGATGATACCTCTTGAGAAAATTTATAAGTTTTCATTATGTAATCCCTGCATGTGAATTTTATATGTGACATATGATAAGTTAAGTGTAAGTCTCAAAATAATAAGTTGAAAATTGGATTAAATTATCAATAATTTAATTTAATTGATTAATTGGTGTTTATAATCTTAATATGGGGAATTAAATAAGTAGTTAATGATTTTGAAATTTTAAATTTAAATAATGAGTGTAATTATAAATTTTTAGTGGATCAATTCGTAATTTATTATAATTGAATTTATTCAAGTCTTGAAAGTAATCATTTTATAATAGAAAGCCTTATTTAAATTAGTTATGTGGTTCTTGTTATGCCTTAGATGATAAGAACTTCTACAAGTCATTAAAAGTAGGTAAAACATATTATTATTTTCCTTTTAAAAAAGAGATATACGTTTTTCTTTTGAAATTAAAAAAAAAAAAGAAATAAAATGTTTTTTTTTTAAAGGAAGATACGTTTTATCTGAAGAGATGAATAGTTATTAACAGACTTGCCCACTTAAGTTGGAGTTTTAGGATTCTCTAAGATCACACAATAAAAAACTGAAGGCAGAAACTTGTATAAAACTGTTGAGATCAAACCTGAAATATTTCAGAGATATATTTCGATTTATGTGTGATTAAAATCAATATATAGTTATTTATATGTCATCACATAATTTTATATGCTTCCATATTTTTGTTTTAATCAGTCATTACTCACATTTATAAAATAACCAGAATAATATTTACCATGTTTATATATATATATATATATATATATATATATATATATATATATATATATATATATATATATAGTTTTGTTTATTATATAAACCATATAAAAATAATAAAAATATATTAATATATTAGTTTTGTATAACTTTATATTTAATTTTGATATAAAAAATACAATATCGTGAAAAATTTATGATATATATATATATATATATCATAAAGATTAATATAAAACAATTCATTTTATTTCTAAACAAAAAATTTATTTTTTATTTTATACTTTCTCTTCCTCTTCTAAATTATTTGATTCACTTAATTTAGAAATAATTACTTATATTTACTTATTTAATAAATTAATAATTAATATTTAGTAATTAATAATTATTACTTATTTATTAAATTATTACTAATTAATTTAACAAGATACTAAGTTGGTGTATTGAAATTTATTTAAATGGTTAAATAGTTACTGGATTTATTTGCAGATTTATATATATGTGCATTTTTTCTTTCATATATAAATATATTAAATATTTTATAAAATAATTATTTACAAATCATTATTGTATATAAACCTCATTTATTATTTAATAGTTATTTAATTAGTAAATTTTACTATTAAATTATTTTATATTAAAGAATGATAATTTAATGTTACTATTAAATTATTTTATATTAAAGAATGATAATTTAATGTTACTATTAAATTATTTTATATTAAAGAATAATAATTTAATGTTATCAACTTAACATTTAATAAATTAACGATTAGTCATTAGTCATAATTAGTTAATTTATTATTAAAATATTATTTAACACTTATAATTAGTTATTACTGTTATAAATATATAGATAAATGTGGATGTCCATTCATCTATCCCACTATTCATAAGTTTTTATATTTAAGATTAATTTTATTATACTATTTATGTTGTAATTTATGGTGGGTTTATATATTGTAACTTATAGTGGAGATGAACCCTGTAAATAGGAGTTCATATTATTTTGTAATATACACCAATAAGACAATAGAAAACTTTCTCTTCTACATTCTTATTTTTTATTTTGTTCTTGTTCTTATTCTTATCATTGTTTTGTTTATTTTTCTTAACAGGTTATCAACATAATTCTCTATTTTTAAGCAATCAAATCCATGTAAGTTTTTCTATTCTTAAAATGTTAATTTCATACATCTTATTTTTTTCACTATCTTAATGAATTATTTATATTTATGAAAATATACTAAATATATGAGTTCATTATTCTTATAGAAAATTATTATATTGTCATTGTCTTTATGTTTATAATTCATGTCTCGTTGCTTTTGATTGATAATAATATTATACTTATATATTTTAGAGTTTTTTTGTTAACGGGTAGATCGAAATTTTTTTGTTCTTGTGCTACCCAATTTTGTTATTCATGACACATTTGATAGCTTTATTGTTCAAAAGGTTTAAAAATATTTCTCTTGATAATATTCTTATTCAAGTATTTGATATTTGAAATTTTTTCTCTTTATAATATTCTAATTTAGGTATTTGAATAAGTAAATTCTATTTTTATGCATTATCATTTTATTTTTCAATATACATCTAATATAAAAAATTTCTACTTTAATTTTGATATTTATTTTTGTATATATTATAACATTTTATACTTGTTAAAATATAATTTGAAATAAAAAAATGATTTATATTTTTGATCTTATAAAAGTATAAGTGAAAAAAAATTAGAATAATTATTATAATTTTTTTTCATGTATTGATAATGATAATAAATTTATTTATTTTGATATTGCAAAGTTATTCTTTTATTTCAAATATGTTGATTTTTTGTTAGAATTAACTATTAATGTGTGGAGAATATTTATAAATAGTGATATGTTAATATTTTAGATATATCGAATATACTTCTGTAGTAGTAGTATCGATAATAAAGATTGTAAAAATATTTTGAATTAATTTCATATCCTTTAGTTTAATCTCATTTTTTGAAGTGAATGTAGTCATACTTAATTGAATAAAATAACAAGTTGTTAATAAAAAAATTCATGAAATATATTCTAGTGATTTTATCCCATTTCTTGAAGTGGATGTGATAATTTAAAGATAAATATATAATAATTATTATTTTCATAAGAATAAAGAAATATCATAAGAATATTTATCACCACCAGAAGTGGGATAAAATTATATAGAAATAAGAATAGAAAAGGTGAACAAAATTTTTAAAGTAAATATTATTGATATGGTGTGAAAAAAAAATTGATCACATATTTATCGTATGATAAAATATTTTATTGATATTTATCGAGTATTGCAAAAAGAGAGAAAAAATATGAAGATAAATTTTATCTCTAACAACGATGACCTTGATTATGATCATATAGATATTGCTCACGTTGATGTGACAGATAATTTTTTTGAAAATATTGAAAGAGAGAATTGATTTCGATATATATATTGTGAATAGTACGATAACTAATACAATTTTTAAAAATATCAAATATTTTTCTTGTTTGAAAATGAGTGAGACAATTGTTTCTGATAAAACAAAAAATAATTAAAAGCTCTAGAAGAGTTAATATATTATCACAAGAGGAACAAAATTTATTATACATAATACATTTTTTTCTCCAAAGTCTCATAGAAATTTGTTAAGTTTTAAAGATATTCACAGTAATGAATATCATATTGAGACGGTAAATGAGAGAAATCAATAATATTTTCATATTACAAGCATTATTTTGGGTAGAAAAATATAGTGAAATTTTAATATGATTTGTATTGTACAAAAATTAGTGGAATTAAAAAAATCTTATAGTAAACTAGAGGTTTACATATCCAAATATTTTTATTATTTGGCATAACAAGATAGATAATCTTGGTTTAAAATAATAGAAAAATATTAAAAATTCACGTGGGAATTCATTGAAGAATTAGGAGATTTTTCAAATCAATCAATTGGTTTTTGGTCAAAAGCTAAATATTTCTCATCTAAAAATTTTTGAATGTGCGGTATAGATCTTAAATACTTTACTACAACGCATAAGATGAGTCATCAAAAGAGGTTAGAAATATAATTTGGATATAAATCTCTCTCAATAATTAAATATTTTGTGTCATTAATGATGGTATATTTACTGCTCAATTTGCAAATAGTCATTTGATGAAATAATATTCCCAGTATTAGGGGGAGATAATAAAAGTTGAGAAATACAATAATATTCATCATTATCTAAATCCTATAATAAAACAATATGAACAAGAAGTTTATAAATTAATTTATCTGCAAAATTTAACAAATCAATTGCCGGATGTACTTGCTGATCTAAAACAAGTAACAAAATCTCTTATAATAACTGTTAATATTTTAATTTATATTGTTGTCCTAGAATGACAACTTATTAATATTAATGAATTTCAAGCACGCTTAAAATATGAAAGGCTATTAATTATAAGGATAAAAGTCCTTGAAAGAGAAAAAGAATAAATAATAAAAATAATTTTACTGAAAATACAAATATTAATATGGATACACTTCATGAAGAAGTACATGTACCTGAAATTAATAAAAATGAAGAGATATTGAAAAATTATGTTAGTTATGAAAAAAGATAGAATCAAAATAAAATGATTATTGACTACTATTTTACATATGGTGTAATATAATTTTATGAATGAAAATGATGATTTTAAACCACGATCTATTCAATAATGTTGAAATAGATTCGATTGAACAAAATTGAAAGATACAATACAAATATAATTAGATTTTCTTGAAAAATATAAGGTTTTCGGACCAATAGTCTAAATATCAGAAGATATGAAACTGTTAGATATAAATAGATTTTTACAGCAAAAAAAAAATGAGAAAAATATAATTGTAAAATACAAAACAATACTTGCTACACAAGATTTTTCATAAAGATCTGAAATCGATTATGAAGAGATATACTCTAATATGGTGAATGCAATAATATTTTGATATCTTATTAATTTAGTAGTGCATGAAAGACTTGATATGTACCTAATGGATGTAGTCACAACTTAACTATATGACTCAATTGATAATAATCTTTATATGAAAATCCCTGAAAGATTTAAAATGCTAGAAAACATAATTTAAATTCTCGAGAAATTTATTTAATTAAATTACAAAGATTTTTGTATGAATTAAAATAATTTGGGCTAATATGATAAAATCACCTTAGTAAATACTTGTTCAAAATAGAATATAAAAGCAATACTATAGAAAAATTTGTATATAAATTTGCCATAATTATTATATTGATAATTAGAATATTATTGAAATTTCTGAAAAACTTTCAAAAGTAACATATTATTTGAAAAATGAATTTGAGATGAATTATTTTGAAAAAATAAAATTATATATTGATTACAAAATGAACATTTAGCAAAATAAATTTTTATTTATCAGTTAACTTATACACAAAAAGTTCATTTATAATTTTATAAATAAAGCACATTCATTGAATAGTTCAATGGTTGTTCGGTCACTTAATGTGAATAATAACTCTTTTCAGTTAGAGAAAATAATAAAAAAATAATTGGTCCTGAAATATTATATTTTATACAATAGACACACTAATATATTACAATAAAAGGTAAAATTGATGTTCAATAAATTCGTTCATGTGACAATCTAACAAATCTGTTCACTAAGGTATTACCTACTATAACATTCAAGAAATTAGTTAACAGTATTGAAATATGACGTCTTAAAGATTTTCAGTAATATTGCAAATAGGGAGAGTTTAACACTATACTATTTTTTCCTTAACCAAAGATTTTGTCCCATTGGGTTTTCCTTGTAAGGTTTTTAATAAGACAGTGTACTATTTACAATACGAGAATATTGTACTCTTTTTCCTTCACTAGTTTTTCCTGCTGGGTTTTTACTAGTAATGTTTTAATGAGACATATTTTTTATAAAGATGGACATTCAAGGGGGAGTATTATAAATATATAGATAAATATGGATATTTATTAATCTATCATACTACTCATAAATTTTTATATTTAAATTTAATTTTATTGCACCATTTATGTTGTAATTTATATTATAATTTATGTTGTAATTTATGGTGGGTTTATATATTGTAACATATGATGAAAATGAACCATATAAATAGGAGTTCATATTATTTTGTAATACACACTAATAAGACAATAAAAAACTCTATCTTCTATATTTTTATTTCTTATTTTTATTCTTATTCTTGTTCTTATTTTTGTTTTGTTTATTTTTATAACATATATATATTTTTTAGGTATACACAATTTAATAATTAGATTTAGAATAAATAGGATTTTAAATAAAAATAACCTTCAAAATTTAATTTAAAATATTAAAATTTTAATTTTAGATAAGATTGTATTTATGTAGATTTTTATAATGATATTTTAAAATATAAAAGTATTAAAAATTTAGCCCGCTTTCTATTTTTAAATATTAATTTTATAAAAAAATTTATATATTATTTTTTGTTAATTAAATTAATTAGTTGTGTAATTAATGTATACATATTGAACAAAGTGTATATAATTAATATGTTATTATTAAATAGTAAAACTATTTTAGAAAATTTACATGACATTAAATAATTTTTTTAATATGTTTGTGAAAGTAAAGGGGATTACAAATTTAGGAATAAGAGAATATTAAAGTTGATTTTAAATGATGAAAAATTTAGATTATTTAAAAATAAAAATAAAGTAAAAAATTTAGTGAGATGAATAAACATTTTTAAATATGAAAAATATTAATTACTTTATTTTCAAAATCTAAAATTCTTTCCTTATAAATAAAAATGAATAAAAGGTAAAGATGATATATTTTAAATGGATAAAATTATTAATTGGAGAATTAAAATTAATAAATAAAGTGTTAAAAATCATTTGGAAAGTATTAATTAATATCAACAATAATATTTAAAAATAAAAAATTTATCGAGTGTTTACGTGTTTGATTATTTACAGCTGGCAGTCAAACAACAGCTATTTAAAAAAATTTTAAACCCTATTTAGTTTAACTGTTAGATGTTGTTGATAATTGTTAATTGATGGCTGATAGCTATTATCTAATAGCTGATTGTTGCAAGTATTTGATAAAATTATTATTAGTTATTAGTTGTTAATATGTTTAATGATAATTAATAATAAATATTAATATTTATTATTCATTTAAATATTATTTTTATAAGATTATTTAGTCTTTTTATTTAGTATAAGTTTTTTTTTGAAAAAGTTATAATTTGAAATTTCGAACAACAGTTATTTGACTACTTTACAACTAATAACTATCATAACAAAAAAATAATCAAACGGTTTGATGCTGCTTTTGAGAATAAAAAAATTAAAAACTGAATAAATTTTTTTTACCAAATACTCATTTAGTTTGTAGGTTTTTTTAAAATAATTCATATTTATTTAAATAAAAAAACTAAATTATCCTTTAAAAAATAATATATAAATAATAAATAAATATTAATATTTATTCTTAATAGTTATTAAGTATTTTAACAGCTAATAATTAATAATAATATTAATAAACACCTGTAATAATCAATTATTATATAATAACTATCAGTTATTCACTAGGTCCGACAATATTAGACACGACACGATAACACGACATAAATTTAATATGAAATTAACGGATTTGGATTAGAAATTATCATATTAACGTCAATTTTTTGTCGACTCAATTGTAACACGAAAATAATCGTGTCATATTTGTATTAATCTGCTAATTCGAAAACAATATGTTCAACTTGTTAATATTCATGTGTAGTATTGTATTAATACATTTAATTGAATATAATTATGATTTATAAAATATTTATATATGAATATTATTTTTATTATTTTTTATAAATTTATATTTAATGATATTTTATGTTATAATATAAATTAATAAGAATTAATTTAATAAATTTGATAATTTTTAAATATTAAAATAAAAAATTAATTAATTTAAAATTTTAAACATTTTATTGGTATCGTATTAAATTACTTATTAATTAAATGGATCGTATTTGTATTTAAATTTTTGACATGATAAACTAATCGTGTCATGTTCATATTAACCGTAATCCTATCATAATTATATATTAACACGATTCGAATTCGATACACTAAATTACTATTCCTACTATCAATTATATAACTAACAGCCACTCCAAAGATCTAAACCAAATAAAACCTTATTCCTTTTTTTATTATTATTATTTTTTTCTTTATTTTTTATAAAGATTCTAATGTATGCAAAATTTAAAACAAGTGATAATTCAAGAAATTATTTATTTTTTAGAAGCAAAGTTGCGTAGTGAATCTTATGGACAATACACTCACCAAGTTAGAATTTTATTTTTATTTTTGTTATTACTATTTAAGTCAAAATCAAATTAAGATTAATAATAAATTATTAATATAATACTAAAAAGAGAGAGAGAGACTACAATTCCAAACAACATAAAAATATCACCACAACTCTCTCTCTAAATAAAAAGTCGTACAAAATCCGCAACCATTAGACAGTTGTGGGCTCTCTTCTCTTACATCATCATATGCCATCTTTGATTTTTGGCATCTCCGAATCTCCTCAAAAGCATCGAACTCTCTCTTCTCTCTGTATATGTTTGTTTTCAAATTTGAACATATCTCATCTTTCAGCTCGAGGTTTCTATCTATCGTTTGTGTTCATTTTCTTGCGATCTACAAGAAATTTTCAAATTCTGAAATCTATTTAGCGTTTAGCGGTTACGGTTGGATTTTTCCTCTTCTTGGGTTCCCATTTTTTTTGGTTTATTTGTTGAATTTTCTTGGTTTCAATCGGTAATCTGTTTTGTCTTGGTTTGAGCTCAGGTCTGTTTATATCCGCCATCTTTCTTTCTTGAAGAATCCACAACTGGGTTTTCTCTCTCTCTGTGGGTGGCTCTTTAATTTTGGGTATTGTTTCTCTGTTTCCTTTTCTGGCTGTCTGATTCCCTTTTTTTTTGTTTTCTTTGGAGCATTCTTTCAGATAATGAGATGCGTGTGGAACTTGACTGCTAACACATTTAATGTTGCATGTTCTTCAGAAAAAAAGAAAAAAAGAAGACAAAACAAAAGAAAGATTTAGGAATTTCTAGATTATCGAACATCTAAAGTGATAAACTTTTTATTTTTAATTAAATCCAAGAACTCCTTAAATTTTGAATTTTGGATATTTCCCTATATATAATTTCTAAAGATTTTTAATTTTAGAAATTGATGTGTTGGTTTAACAGATGATGGGTACTGAGAAGCAAAGCAGCGAGGTCACAGAGTTTGTATCTGAAAGAATGGAGATGCGTCAAGTGAGCTCTCCAAAGGAGGGGAAAGGGAAAAGATTGTGGAAGAAGGTGAAGTACCAGCTGGTAGAGTATCATTCTTTGCCTGGTTATTTGAGGGACAATGAGTACATTATTGGCCATTATCGATCTGAATGGCCGTTGAAGCAGGTTCTGCTAAGCATCTTCAGTATCCACAATGAGACATTAAATGTTTGGACGTAAGTTTTATATTTTTGTTATCAAATTATTTGTTTTTCCATAAATTTATTAAATTTCCCGTACTTTTTTTTTGGTGTATACATAAGTGATGTAGGCCATTTGGGTTTATGGCTTCTCTGCTGTCTTGCTGTATTTATTCTTTCGACTTTTATCAAATATATTGAGCCTATTTAAGACAGTTGTAATGATTGTTTGCTAGGAGTAGGATTTAAAATAGAGTTAAATAGTTGAACTTGAAAATTTTAATGTGATTTGAAAGATCAATTTCAAAGTGTTGTGTTGTTTGTAAAATATCAGCAGTGTAAATGTATTGTTATTGGATATATAAGAACCTCTGTTACTGGAATTTAAATGCCTTAATTTTAAGTCATGAACTTTGATTTTGCGTATTATAAAGGTGCTATTCTCTTTTAAGTGGCAGTTTGTAGTTGAGGAGAAAAGAAAAAAAAAAACAAATGCCAATAGAGGGCAAAAAGAAAGACTAGAGGGCTTGTAATCTGACATAAAATTCGGACTGTAGGTAAATTAGATGGCAACACACTATTTATGTCACATTAAGGCCAAGTTGAACCAAATTGCTGTGTGGTGTCCCTTTGGACCACTTAGTCTGAGGTATGATTCAACGAATCAACAATGATGGATGGCTACTTATGTAAGAATATGTTATAAGCCGCCGCGGCCAAAATTGCTATTTCTTTGGAAAATTAGTCTTTTATGGGTTATCAATTCCCTGCCTATGGATTAGTGGTTATAATTTTGTATACAGGTTTTTGAAATGTTCTTTGTCTGATTATAGGTTCAAAAGATAAACATTCTGCTTATGTTTGACTTATCTTGTAATGATAAAGTATTGTACATTGCAGGCATTTGATTGGTTTCTTCCTTTTCCTTTCCCTGACCATATACACTGCCATGAAAGTTCCAAAGGTTGTTGATCTTCATTCTCTACAACTTCCAGATGTTTTGAAAGCTGATTTGCACAAACTGCATGAGTGCCTCCCTTCTTTACCTACCATGCCTAATATGCACAAACTTAGGGAGGAATTAAAGACTACATTACCGTCAATGGATTTGCTTCCGTCACTCTCAGGATGGCACGTCATGGATCTTCTATATAATTGTTTGCCAGAGCGATTATCCAGTGGCAACCACACTGATGTCTGTGTTCTGGTAATGTTTTTTTTTTCTTTAATGCCTTTGTGATGTTAATTGTAATCACACTGACCAGCTGGATGATTTCATAATTAATTCATTAGTTTGTTATTTCATTTATTATTTGAACAGTTAGAACTGGTTGATAGCATTTTTTGTGGACAGCTTCTAAACTTATCTCAGCCCCAAGTATCTTGGCTCAGCTTATGCAGGGTTGCTTTTTCTGACCTGTGACCTTTCACCTAATTAAAATTGATATACCTTGTAAAATTATTTGTTATTCTTGACCCGATTAAAATTTACATACTATTTAAAATCTTTCATTTTGGTGTTTTGATGTTCCCCAAGCCTTGAATTTGAGTATTTGGCAAAGGAAATTTGTTTTATGCTGTTACCTTTTTAACCTAGATTCCTTGAGTTCTTTGTTAAAATTAATTAGCTTGAAAAAAGTTAGGGCTTTTATGGGCCAGAACTTCTAGACATTGTTTGTTGTATGCATGTGTCTGTGTCTGTCTGGTGGGGCATTGAAGAAATCAATTAATAGCGATGAAGAAAATTATGTCTTGAGTGCATTCATGCCAGATTCAAATTTTCAAGGGAAATTTGTTTTATACTGTTATCTTTTTAACCTAGATTCCTTGAGTTCTTAGTTAAAATTAATTAGCTTGAAAAAAGTTAGGGCTTTTATGGGCCAGAACTTCTAGACATTGTTTGTTGCATGCATGTGTCTGTGTCTGTCTGGTGGGGCATTGAAGAAAACAATTAATAGCGATGAAGAAAATTATGTCTTGAGTGCTTTCAAGCCAGATTCAAATTTTCAAGGGAAATGGCGGCAATCAAGTCTGGTGCACCTAAATTGATTAGCATGCCCAGATATGGGATGCTAAGATGCATGAGTTAATTAATGGTCAGAATGGAGAGCCTATACTTGGTTTGTTTGGTCATGTATATGATTCGGTTCAGTACGGGTTGCAACTAAATAAGCAATTAGAATGTGAGAAAAGCACTGAAATTGTACTTGGAGATATAGGTATTCAAAATGGAAGAATTTAAGTTGATATGTTTTTTTTTTGGTATTGGTAATAATTTTTTTTTTTTTTAATCAGGTAGATTCATTGAATGAAGACTAAATGCATGAATATAGAGGAAAAAAATTTTGATATTAATTTGAAGACCTCTTAAAAATTTCAGTAAAAACCTATTCTAAAAAGATGTAATTTCAAATATACTCATTGCCACCTGCATTTCTGGCCTTTTGTATTTATGAAATTAGTTAACTTTCCTTTTCATATTGCTGTACTTAGAATACAGTAAACACTGAATAATTGTCGTGATCTTACCTCCACCTGTGAAATGTTGGGGCTTGGGAGTACCACATATTGGGAATTGACGCTTATATTATTTAGCATGTGCTTGTGTGACATGGATCCAAGTTCTTTACTTCCAGACTTACAGCAGAAACTATTTGATACTGATGATTAATCGGGTTGCATGTGATGATTTATAACGTAATGTTGCTAATAATTGCCAATATTAATTTGCCACATAATATCATTCGTGATTAATGTATATATATATATATGTTCCTTCAGACACCAATTACTGGCTGTGATTTATCGGTAAACAGTAAACAAAATTTTCTTCTCAAGGACACAATTTCAGAGAAATTTTTCCTTCAGAAATCCCTAGCTATTTGTTATGTCTTTTAAAGTGCTGACATCTTTTTACTTCAATTGGTCTGATGGTTTATTTCTGATTTTGTAGTTAATAATTTGCTTGTTTCTTTCATATTGAAGTTTCTGTGGTTAATGCTTTGTTCTCTTATTTAATACAGCGTAGCATGAAGGAAGATGTGGCAAACATGATAGCCCCTCTCATGGTGAGGCCTATCACCCGATGGCCATTTTTTGCTTTCTTGGGTGGGGCGATGTTTTGCCTGTTAGCCAGCAGCACATGTCACCTTCTCTCTTGCCACTCTGAGCGAATGTCATACATAATGCTCAGGCTTGACTATGCTGGAATTGCAGCCCTTATATCTACCTCTTTTTACCCTCCTGTTTACTACTCCTTCATGTGCAATCCTTTCTTCTGCAACCTCTACTTGGGTTTCATAACCATCTTGGGAATTGCCACAATCTTGGTTTCTCTTCTTCCAATGTTTCAAGCACCTGAGTTCCGTACCATTCGAGCAGCTCTCTTCACTGGCATGGGCATGTCTGGAATAGCACCAATACTACATAAGCTTTTCTTGTTCTGGCACCAGCCTGAGGCACTTCACACAACAGGCTATGAAGTTCTGATGGGGGTTTTGTATGGAATTGGAGCATTGGTTTACGCTACAAGGATTCCAGAACGATGGATGCCTGGAAAATTTGACATTGCGGGGCACAGTCACCAACTTTTCCATATATTGGTAGTGGCTGGGGCTTACGCACATTATCATGCAGGGCTAGTTTATCTCAAGTGGCGAGACCTGGAAGGATGCTAGAAAAAATACATCCTGAAAATTAGAAATAACCGATTAGTGCTGATGAAATCATCACACTACTATTTGCATTATAAATAAATAAATAGGTCTAATTAGTAGGTGTCTAGATATAAATGCAGTGGGAAAGCAGAATGCTTTTTCCTCCATTGTTTCTGTGCATAATTTGTATATGATGATAAATAATGTCTGATTGGGCTGATATATTTGAAGCAGCACGGTAGAATTAAGGAAAATGCTAAACTTGCACAGTAGAATTAAGGAAAATGCTGAACTTGCTACCACTGTACCACTTTATATGGCACAATGTACTTGTGCAAAAATATCTCTATTTTATTTTATATTATTTTACTTTGACAAGTACAAAAATATAAATTTATTATTATTTATTTAACAAGTGCAATTTTTTTTTTTTTTTTTTACAAAAATCCTTGATTTGCTTTGTTTTTTCTATTATGATTTTGTTATTATACAATACATGAGTGCAAAGATGTATTGTACTGTCCATATTTTTTTTGTGTATGAAAGAAGACAAATGATAACAGATAAGATGATTAGTATGAAGTTTGTATAAACATAAAAAAATAATCAGAGTAATTTGTAATTTGTGAGGGGGAAAGGTTGACGGTAATATTATGAGGTGGTAAGATCGATGGTAAGTGTAGTATTATTTTAAAACTAATGGAGTCTGTCCTAACTTAATGGACAAAGAGCAGTATTCAGTTTCAGAGTATCTATGTTTATCCTTGCCCTGCACTGTTGACTGATTCTTGTAATTGGATGGTTTGGTTGGTTGAGAAACCTGTGGTGATAACTGCTTGAAGGCAGATTCTCATTTGTAAATGTAGGAATAGGATTGGTGCAGGCCTGGACCAAAAAAATGTTAAAGGCTATATTATTTTAGATTCGAAGGAAAAAATGTATACATATATGCTGAATAACTGCAAACGTGCTTTCATTGAGAGTCGAACTCAAGACCTCCCGCTTACTAAACGGGTGCTCTAACCAACTGAGCTATGAAAGCATTTGTAATAATACATTTAAAATAAAAAGGAAATATACCTGATAATATAGTATTCTCCTAAGTCGGTAATGTACGATGGAATTAGGCCACAAATGTCAGAGAAGCACATTAGAAATGGGTCCAACTGTGTTCTGAGCCATAACTGCGTCTGCTTTTTTCGAAATGCTCCATCCCGTGATTAAATTGACTTCACCCTGACCAAAGTATCGTGCTGATACGGACCTATAATCGTATCCATGGAGTTTGTAATCCTATTTATCTCAAATTTAATATAAATTATTTTAAAATAATTCAAAATAAAAAAAAAAATTTATATATAATCGATTTTAATTAATTTTAAAAATTAAATTGAATTATGTTATATATATATATATATAGGCAAAGCCAAAATCTCAAAGTCAGGATACCCATTTATATTATACTTTTTAATATAAAAATTAAAAAAATAAATTAATATAAATAAATAATTGATTGAATTTTTTTATAAGCACATAAATTTCATAAATAAAAAATAAAAAATATAATTTTTAATCCAACTCTAAATTTTCTTATATTGAATATTAAAAAAAAAAATTATTATCAAAATAGAGATATCAAAAATCTGATAAATTGTATAAAAATATATATATAAAATTTAATTTTAATAATAGAAATCTATATAATTTATAAAATCATTACTTATCCATTATCAATTTCAGATGATTAAAAATAGAAAAATACTTAAATTTTTTAGTAAGAAATTAAGTTAATGAAATTTAGTAATAATTTAAAAAAAAAAGAAATAAAAATAAAAAATTTAAAAAAAAACTTTAAAATAAAAGATAAAGTGATTAACCACGAGTTATAAGAAAAAATGATAATTAATAAATATATTAATTATGTATTATTTAATTTTTTTAATGATCACATGAGTGTCAATAGTTACAGACTACCTAATAATATTTATTTATAAGTTTGAGTAATGAAATTTTTTTAAAAATTTAATTGTTTTAATTAGTAGGCTATATATTTGTATTTATTGATAAATTAATTAATAAATATTATAATATTATTTTTTTATAAATTTAGAGAAGCACTGAAATCATAAATTAACATAATACAAATATGTAAATTTTTTTTTTTTGTCCAGAGTATGTATACGCCCTAAACTTTGTGGCTTGCAGGTATATTAGTGATAAAGTGATACTTAAACTAAAGTTTTTATTTGATTTATTTAAATTTAAATATTTATATAATTTCAGTCAATTCATGATTAAATTTTTTATAAATTTTTATATTTATATAAAAAAATTAATTTTTAATTTATTTAAAATTAATTTTCTGATACACTTATGCATTAGCATATACAAAATTTAATCTTGAATTCATCTACCATCTACCGATTTTACGCATTAATTTTGATTCACAACAAATGCACGTTTCTTTAATTGTTTTATTAAAAAAATAGGGAATATTAAAAAAAGATATTTAGAAATCACAGTTAATCACGTAACTGTTTATTATAACAATAAAACCGACAAAATTAACGCAAATGTCGGAGATTAAGGCGGGAAGACTCATTCATTGAAAAATGTCGGTAAACTCTCACATGTAACAGTCAACGTGTCATTCTTTTAAAGTGACAACGCAAATATTTATATTGGACAACCCTCACACCCCGGTTTTGATCCGCAAATTTGGAACTACATTTCTGTTTCACTGCTTAATTTAGTAAACGATCTGGGAACTAGAGAGTGTAAGGTTAACCCAAAACGACACCGCATTTACATAGAAAGAAACCTTTCTTTCTTGCCTGTTTCTTGTTCTTAAAATGCTCTCGCCTGAGCTTTCCAAATCTCAGTACTCTTCAATGGCTAATAAATCGGGTTTTAGAAATAAAGCTTCTTCGTGTTTCAGTGATGTCTTTTTATATCTTGGTGGTGCTTTGCTTGCTTTTTTACTTTTATGGTCTCTTTGGTCTTATGCCGGTCCTGATATTAACTCTAGTTTTCAATCCGGACTTGCTGTTTCCGGTTCTAAAACTTGCCTACAGGAAGATCCGGCAGTTAATCTCCGATTCGACCCGCCTGATACAACCTTCTACGACGATCCCGAGCTCAGCTACTCCATAGAGAAGACGGTCAAAAATTGGGATGAGAAGAGAAAAGAGTGGCTCAAACGTCACCCTAGTTTCGCCGCTGGTGCTCGTGATCGAGTTGTTATGGTCACCGGATCGCAGTCTAGGCCTTGTAGAAACCCAATAGGCGACCATTTTCTTTTAAGGTTTTTTAAGAATAAGGTGGATTACTGTAGAATCCACGGTTACGATATCTTCTACAACAACGTCCTGCTCCACCCGAAAATGCCGAGTTTTTGGGCAAAGCTGCCGGTAGTGAAGGCGGCGATGCTGGCTCATCCAGAGGCGGAGTGGATCTGGTGGGTGGATTCCGACGCCATGTTCACCGACATGGAATACAAACTCCCTTTACGCCGTTATGATTACAAAAACCACAACCTAGTGGTTCACGGCTGGGAAAAACTAATATATGAATCCAAAAGCTGGACTGCGTTGAACGCCGGCGTTTTCTTGATCAGAAACTGTCAATGGTCCATGGACTTCATGGAAACGTGGGCTAATATGGGTCCCATGAGCTCAGATTATCAGAAGTGGGGCCAGATTCAGCGGTCATTATTCAAAGACAAGCTCTTCCCTGAATCAGACGATCAGTCAGCTCTGATTTATCTATTATACAGAGATAAGAAGTTAATGGAGAAGATTTATTTAGAAGGGGAGTATTATTTCGAGGGGTATTGGTTAGAGATAGTCCCGACGTACGATAACATCACCGACAAGTATATGGATATAGAGAGAGAGGATGCGAAATTAAGGAGAAGACACGCAGAGAAAGTAAGCGAGCAATACGGTGCGTTTAGAGAGCCACACTTGAAAGAAGCCGGTAACGGAAAAGGGAGTTGGAGACGGCCGTTTATCACGCATTTCACGGGATGTCAGCCGTGTAGTGGGGATCACAACAAAATGTACGAAGGAGACAGTTGCTGGAACGGTATGGTTAAAGCCTTGAATTTCGCGGATAATCAAGTGCTCCGGAAGTATGGGTTCGTGCACCCGGATTTGCTAGATTCAAAAACGGTCGTTGAAACGCCGTTAGATTATCCTGATGAGGGACCATGGTAAAAATGTGAAAAAATTAAAAGGGAATAAAATGGTAAAAAAGTTGTTGGGTAAGGAGATGGTTAATTATCAATGATTTAATGGTTAAGTAGGTGTGGGTGTGTATTAGATTTCTAAGGATTTTTCTAGTGGAAGGAAAGCCAAGAGGTTAAAGAAGAACATTTAATCTGCTTTGTCTTTTCCATTTTCTTTGCTCCTATTTTAAATGAATGGGGCATCCCAAATCACAAAAATTTTCAACTTTTTTTTTTGTTTGTATATAATAATATTGGCAGAAATAAGAGTAAAATATATTTATATGGGCTCATAATGACTGCATTAAGCATCAAATTGTTATGAATATTATAAGATGTGCTAATTAATTTGGGTTTTGTGGTGTTTGTTTTTTTACTCTTTTAAATAGTTTAGCCAATGATTTCGTGATCATGAGTTGTTATATGATTATATATTTTTTGTATTCATCAATAATACAACAAATAATTTATATTTATATATGTATAATATATAATTTTATTGGAGGACCACAATAATAAATATAATAAACGTACATTTATATCAAATAAATTTTTTATTTTTTTAATTCACTTAAAATATTTTCAATTTAATTTACATATTAATTAAAATTTAATTTTTTAAAAAATTAAAAAATAATATTTAAATATTAATACAGTGAATCGAATCTTAAATCAATAAAAGAAAAAAAATTGTAAGTTATTTATCATATTAATCTTGGGTTTCCAAATCTGATTTTTGTTAGAGATCACTTGTGAATCTCGAGATGCCCATGAATTTAGCTGAGCTCATTTAAACAACCAGAAATTTTATTGAATAGAATAAGATGTTTTACATGTGTATGTGAAGAAGCTTTATTCCATTAAGATGCGTTATCTTTTGATTGTTTCTTTTTTTACTTTATGTACATCATAATATAATAAAAATAATAAAGTGATTAAGAAACGCATAATATTTTTGCCTTTTTAGGGGCTTCATTTAGTGCATGATTGAAGGATAATATTCCACATGTTTAAGGACTTTCGATGATGGAACCATCATGATGTTGGCTGGTTAAAGATTAAAGACTGCATATATATAAAAATTATAACAAAATTGGAATCTCATGCACTGCTGCATTTCTTTATTCTTTTGAAATTTTTTTGACCTAATTATGTGCTTTTTTTGTGTCCATGATAGAGACCTAAATCTTTAAGACATCAGACAGCAATTATTGGTGTCCAAAAGAATGGCTAAAAGCAATTTCTCATCCTCAATGCTTAAGAATAAAAAAAGGCTCGGTCCCAATTTAATTAGTTTTGTAATAATTGGAAATGTAAGAAAAAATTCAAGCTAAATTCTTAATGATTAAGTATTTTACTGGGCAAGACTGGAGAGAAAAAGAGAGGAAAAATTACGTTCAAGAAACCAAGCAATTTGCAAAACCACCTCTCTAAGCAATCCTAATATGTTCTGTAAAAGAATATCTTCTGATTTTTGACAGATAGTGCTAGCTAAAGAAGGAAATCTGGTCTTCTCAAAATAATAATAAAAGAGTGAAATCTGCTTAAGCCTAAAGATCAATTTCTTAGTTGCTTTGGAAGTCGGAACTAAATTAGAAAATGACTAAAGTTTGAAGATCAATTTCTTGGTTCTTTTGAAAATCAGAATTAAATCAGAAAATTAATTATAGGTAAATGTAAAAAAATTTTAAGAAATTAATTATGGGTGGAATAATATTTTGAAAAAAAGCTGAATTTAAATAAATTAAGAGAAATTTTTTTATTAATTAATGAATTTTTTTTGTTGAGATGATCTATGCCCACTTGAACTTAATCTTTTCTCCGTCCTATTTGAGAGGACCGTTTTAGGTGCTTTCTGTGTATGAGAAGTTAAAAGAACTTAAAATACTAATTTAGATTTTACATTATTATTAGGGTCGTCATTTTCCTTGATACCCTTTTTCTTCTTTCATATTATTTTTCATTTATATTCATTTTAATTTAAAATTATATCATTTTCAATCAATTTTCTGATCAGTAAGATTCATGTGAGACCTATTTATCAAATTCACTAGTTTACTAGCTTTGATATAAATTTCGCAAATGACATTGCTATTAATGTAATTTACACATTTGTTCATGAGCTGGTGTGGTTCTGTAGTCGGAAATTGTCAAGTTACCTAGTTCAACATCAGATTCAACACATAATATAAGCTTAACTGATACTTGGAAGTGACAAAATCCTTTCAATGGTTTCAGATTATTGTCCATGTCCCACATATCATGCATTGGCTTACCATATCTACTCATCGCTGATCATCGATAATGAATTACAGAGCAGAAAGGAATTTCCATTCATTTCAGTAAACAAATCAACATTGATTTTGACAAGCCTCAGCATCTTTATTTTAAGAAATCAAAACACAAAAAAAATGCATCCTACATTAGCACCACTGCAAACCTGCCAAACAAAATACATGATGCAGCAACACAGATGAGAAAATATGGCGAATTCATTACTATACACTGAAAATCATAGCTAATAACAATTTAAACATATGAAACCGTAGTAACATGATAAGCAAATTGGTGCCGTCAATCATCAATAAATTAGTACAACAAAATCTCCATGTCTAAAGTTATTTTCAAGAAAGCATAGCATTGGATTCATCTTCGTCAACATCTCCCACTGGTGCTTCATTAAACATGTACTGGTTCTGATACTCCATCAAGTATTGTGTTGATCTCTTCACATCTAGAAATAGATTGTAAACTCGAGTGACGTCTTCACTCTCTACAAGTTTTCCCTTCCGTCTCTGGCATGCTAATGCTGCAGCAGTAATGAGATGGATGGCATATCTCAAGGATGTTTCTACCCCAATATGCGTTAGCAACGCCTTTGCCTCTTCAGACATCTCCACCTCTTCTTCTTGGCATCTAATGTCCAAAATCTTTCGAATTTCATCCTTTGTATAAGGTTGAGTTGTGATAATTAGTAGGCGATCAAGGAGATCAATGGGAATCCCATGTGGAGATTTGTAATTTGTGCCTCGAATGGAAGTGATCCCTCTGTTGGTTGCAACAACCAATATTGGAGCCATCTCATTCTCAAGAGCACGATTCAGGAAAGAGAAACATTCAATATCGAGCATGTGCACCTCATCAATGAAGAGAACACCTGGTATAATATCTGCCTTCCCTTCCTCCCTCCATTCTGCTACCTTCGTGTCGATTTGTTCCCTCACTTCTGCACGAATTTCACCAGTGTCACCGGTGAAGAGAGCCAGAAACCCCTGTGTTCTGACGAAGATAACGGAGAGAGTTAATGATAAGAACATAAAAAAAATATAGCTGCAAGGCCTATTAAAAGCTTAGATCTATTTGATGGACCTCTGTAAGGTATGGGTATGTAGTCTCCAAGCTTTACGATGTTAGAACTTGTCCAAAAATTAGATAGGGATGTGTGGATCCATCATATTAGTTTTAAGATGTTCCAAAAAACATAATCAATGTACTAGATGAATATAAATGGGAAAAGGTTTTTAGCCTTAGTCCTAAAGGTGAAACCTAATCTAAAAGTCTGAATTTAATTCTTTATTGGTATATAACTTTGAAAAAGGGTAAAAATCTGGGCATGCATGCTGTGATTAAAGAGAAAGAGAATCCACTGTCTTTCTCTAGTTAATCCTAATGCCGTCAATGTTATTTCAGCAGGTGGTGTCAACTGAAGTTGGGGCGAAATGGATGAGTGCATCAGCAGAAAAAGCAGGGAGATGCTATAACCATCCAACATCAACTTCTCTCCTCAACTAAGTTAAATTCTCTCTCCAATTGGAACCTCACACTCTCCCTACCTCTTCACCTCTGCCCCCCAACCCCCATAATCTACTGTTTTAAGATTCAGATTCCACTACCTGCACCCATGCCAGGCATGGGTACGCCAGCAGAAACAGCCAAGCCTGTGCAACATAAGACTTAGATTGAATGAAAATAATCTAATCAAGACAAAAGGCTAAAAAAAATGTAAAGATAAGTGGTGTAGAACCTTAAGATCAATATATTTTTTACAACGCAAAAAAAAACAATGTCAGAGAGACATCTGTATGACAATGTTTAACTCGGTAAGTGAGATTCAAAAGCAGTAAATGATCCATTTAGTAGTCAATTACTGGGGAATGCTACTCTAACAAACTCTAGCAAATTTAAAGCTTTCCCCTATTCCTTTTAGTTTGTCAGGTTGTTATTAATACTGTTCTTATTGTTTCTCAGGTTTAATTTGACAGATTAAGATCTAGTTTGGTACAGCTTATGAAAATAGCTTTTCATATGGAGAAAAATTATTTTTCTAAAAGTGATATTTCTAAAAGTAATTAGCTATATGTTTGTGTTTGGTAAAATACAATTTAAAAACTGCTTATAAACTCATAAGGATATTTTTGTCTATTAATTTTTTAAAATTAGCTACGCGTATAATCTAAAATTCAACTTTCCTGAAAAGCTCCAATTTCTAACTTATCCAAATAGCTGAATTTTAGCTATCTAGATAATTACTTTTATTAATTTTGATATTTACCAAACACTATAAACTGAGCCAAAATCAGTTTCTTACCCAAAAAAAACTGTTTTTCCCTTTCCATAAGCTGTGCCAAACGGGCACTAACTCCTCTAAATTCTCATTTTTGACATATCTTTGTTATCTCTCTTCCCACTCTTCACACTATAGAGATCTCATTTCTGTTTCCTAAGTTTGACCTAAAAAAACAGTATATAAATTTAATAATCAACAGAGGCAAAAATTGTTCCGTTACTGTAATTGCAGGCAGTACTTCTGCCAATATTTTATCAACTCGCTATCAAGAAAGTTCTCGAGTTGAAACACATATTTATTATCAAAACAACTCAATAAATGTACTACTACTGAGTGAGACTGCTATGAATTATTTTAATGGCTTGAAGTCTTGCCATGTAATAAAGCTGAAATTCAACAATGAACTTTCTTTAATGACACTGAGGGATCTGAAAATTCTCCTACAAATGCATACATCTCAGCATCAACAGATTCAGCACTAAGGCTTGGTTTCAGCAATAGAAGAACTTTGTAACATTGTCGACCAACCATTAAATGGCACCACAATATTAAATAGCAACAAAACCTTTTTCACTATAATTCACTATGAAGTTATGAGCTGGAAAATCTGTGCAAAGTTCTTCCATTCAAGTTGGAGGGAGTAAAAATAAAAAGTAGAATTAATAAACCTTATGGATGGATGCATAATCACAAAAATTCACAAGTTTGGAAGCAATTTAATGGTTCGAGCACACGCAAATTCTTGAGAAAAAACAGGCATGAATTTTGTGCTGGCTTATGAATTAGATTATTATGTATACCTAACTTTTTTGCCTAAAGAGAATTAAGGTATTACCATACACTGCAGGTCAGCGATTAAAGCCATCAAAAGTGCCAAAATACAGATTATTCTCTCTATCAAGCTTAAAACATAAGGTGTTTCAAATTTTAATTCTTTATATAGCAAAAAAAAAATCGTTTACCTGCTATTGATGACATCAATCTCGTGAAGCGTCACACAATGCACTACCTCTTTCCTCTTCTGTAGCTCCCCGTCCGGACACTGAACAAACTTCACCTGTGGCCCCATGGCATCGTAGTCCCTTGACCTGGAAAAGGATCTCCCAAGCTTTGTAATCTTTCCAGATGCTTTATCAATGGCAATCACATCCCCACTTTGCACTTTTTCCTTTCCTAACGCCTCTATCATCTTCGCCCCCAAATCATAAACTGTCTCCATCTCCGTCGTTTTCAGTGTCAATTTCCCTGTCTTCGATGCCGCACCAGCCACCGCTGGCCTATCAATTTGGACTTCAACGACTTCGCCTTCGATTATCTCTGTTTCTTCTTTGATTCTTACCCCGATTGCTTTTCGAAAGGCTTGCATCAAAGCTTCAGTCTTGGACATCTCCAGCGAGAAGATTTCGCTGCCAGAGATCATAGCAAATGGGGTTTCGAGGCCAAGGGATTTCGCCATGCCCATTGCAATTGCAGTTTTTCCAGTACCTGGCTGTCCAGCTAGAAGTACAGCCCGACCAGCGATTTTGCCGTCCTTTATCATTTGGAGTATGACGCCGGCGGCTTTACGGGCTGCCGTCTGGCCTACCATGCCCTCGGAGACAGCGCGGGGTTCAAGGGCGGAGTCGAGGCCTAGTCCACGGATGTGGGAGTGGGCGCCAATGCGCTCAATTCGGGTTAGGTCTCGGCTTTCAGAGAGCTTGAGTTCAGCCATGGTGGGGGATAGTGGTAGAGGTTAGGGAGGGAAAATTTGAGAGAGAGAGAGAGGATCAAGGTTTAGGGTTTATTCAGTGTTGCCTGTTGAGCGATGGTTTTTGAAATTTGGGAGTCAGTGCGGGTGAGTGCTGAAATTTTGGAGTTTTAATTGTAAAAAAGAAATTATTAATTAAAAATGTTAAATTGATTTTTAAATTATTATATTATATTATAATTTAATTTTTAATTTTTATTTAAAATTAATTAAACTTTTAATTTTAAAAATTTAATTATTAGCAGTTCCCCAAATCCAAAAGGTTACAGAATCAAATTAATTGCCATCAAAGTTCAAAGAATAAATTGATACTATAATATAATAATTCGTAAGGTCAAATTTTATTTTTGCCTTCCATATTAATATGAAATTATTATTATTATTATCAAATTAGATTAGAATTATATAAAATTACCGTATAATTACAAAAACAAGTATAAGCCATTTTGATTGGATGGCTTTGTGGGGTTTGGATTCTAAATTTCTAATCAAAGTATAATTTAATAAAAATAAAAATTATAAATTTTCATGTACTGAAACAAATTTTGCACATAATTTTCTGAAAAGTAAATTTTTTTTGAACTGTGTAGGGATGACAATGGGTGGGGAATTCCCGTTTCCTGCGGAGATTTGCTCCGAATGGGGTAAGGATTCCTCGATTTGTCTCCCGATGGGGATGGGGATGGAGAATATTTTTTTCCCGTTAGCGGGGACGGGACAGGAACAGAGAGTGTATTCCCCACCCCGTAGGGATCTCCATCCTTGTTCCATGGAGACCTGTTATTATACTTAATTAATTATTATATTTATTTAATTATTCTTTATATAAAATTAAATTAATTAATAACATATATATATATATATAAGGAATAATTTGTTGAATAAATAATTCTTATGAGATTGTTAGAGTTTATTGAAAGCACTTATTATATTAAATTTGTTCAAGTACTTATAATTTAATATATGTTGAATTTTTAATGTTTTATTAAAAAATATTACTGAATATTTTTGATGTATTAAAATATTTATATTTTAATTATGTTTGATTGATGTTTTATGTGTTTGAATTTATTAATATTTTTTAAATAAATTTTTTTATATTTTTAGCTATTGTTTATGAATTTTATAAATATAAACAAATTTAGTAATACAAAATTTAAGTGGGAACAGAGATTCTCATTGGAAATGGAGATCCCCACAGAAATGAGGATGGAGACTAAATTATCCCCGTATGTGAAACGAGAACGGAGATGGGATTTCCCGCTAAGACGGGGGTGGAGATGGAGATGGAGATGATTCCCGCTCCTGCCCCATTGCCATCCCTTGAACTGTGTTTTATGCAAATGAATCTCACAATAGGATACACTTTGCTAATAATAAGAGTGATTATCCTTTTCACAAATCTCCCAATCAGGGAACTAAAACCTTTGATTTTCAACACAATTCTCAACATTAGAAGATTTTAAACTCTCCCTACCCAATCTCTTTGCCATCCTCTTCTGTTTTAGCTTGTTCTAGTTACTTGAAGGACCATGAGTCTCTTCTACAACTGCTCCATCGACCGCACTATCGTTGCTTATTGAAGGCAACAATGGCCAAATAACTTGTTTTCGACCACTATTCTGCACCATCCCATTAAAAATGATGATTGGAATGACCATCACTGGAAATCAAAAGTCTTTGTCGTTTTCATAGACTTGTATGACTCGACTTGTCGCTTGATTGTTTGGGACATTGCTATTTACAATCTCAATAAATTTCATCTATTAGCTTTTGATGGTGGCTTTTTTTTTCTCATTATTGATTTTCAATAAACGATGTGTAACTTCAATTCCTTTTTCCACACAATGAAGGGAAATATTGAAATGCATTTTCTTTTTAACATAACTGAACCATACATAAATCCAGTATGAATTATGTATTTATTGCAATGAACGAAGTCTATGTTCTTGACCTTTGAACTGGGAAGTCATTAGCGCAATTTACAAAGGTTTTCCAGAAATCCACCTCTTGAACATGGCAAAGCATTCCCTAGGCTTAAACTCCGGAGCTGTATGACCTCCTCCCTGTAAAATTTTATCCATTTTAGTAGTTACATTTTTCATGCTCTACTCTTTGCAATATAATTTCTCTAAGCTTAAAACTGATTTGCACCTACACAGAACTCTTACCTTCACAGTTGCAAATGTCAATTGGTTGGAAAATTCCATGGAGTATCTGCATTAAGAAAAGAAGAAGAACAACAATTATATGTTTTGAGGGCAAATATTTATTGTAAAGCACAATTATATGAAGTCATTGGCATACCCTGCAACTTGACCATCAACTAGCCATGGCCGCCAGTGTTCAACAACGGAGAGATTCAAAGACTTGATCCATGAGAGGGTTCCCAAGTATGGAACAGTCATGTCATGATCACCACTGCATAATACATTAAAATTACACGGTAAATATATACACTACAAAACCTGGCCTAACTAAAAAGTACTAGGCGATATATGCGAGTGATTATGGTTGAAACACCTGTATATTAGAGTTCTATAACCTCTTGTATTGAGATATAGATGATAGCCTACAGTACTCTGGACATCATGCATATAATATAAGCTTTCATTGCATCTTATCCATTCCCTCTGTTTTCCCTGAATATCATCACATTAATCACATTAATATTTACTTTAACTTTTTATCTCAGTATTCAAGAAATGATTAATATTTACAGTTCTTTCGATATTAGTATCCAAAAAAATGAGTTACCTTCCAACCCCAAAGTGCTCTTTGAACACTGGCATCATTACCCCAGATGTTGCAAAGCAAACTTTTGTACTTCTGTATAATATTCCATCAAATAATCATTAAAACAAAATCTTTCATCATTTCATCTGTAGATATGAATACTAATTGATCTAGAGAGAGGCATAGGACTTACTCTACAACCAGTGTGAGGAAAATCAGGAGGTACAAGGAAGAAATCTCCATTGTTATCAAGAAGATATCTTTGAAATTTATCTATTTTGTTGAATACTCTGAAGGCAATGCTGCAATGAGGCTCCAATACGTGTTCTGCATTTATTCTTGAAGTGCACTATAAATGAAAGGGTTTTTTTTTCCTTCTGTCTGTTAGATTGCGACTGGGTTTAAAATTACAACTTCACAGCATTGAGATCACTTCAGTACGATTAAGCAAGCTTGGTGGTAAAAATTTAAAGTTGTTTATTGAGAAATGGAAGACAAAATTATCCAAGATGAAATCAACACACACCTCTGAGATAGCTTGGAGATCATTTTTGCACTTCTTATTTTTGTGATTCACGTCAACATACTCTCCTTTGCAGTTCCTTTTGGCAGACTAAAATAATACATACTTTAATGTGTTAGAACTTAATTAGAGCTTGCTTATTATTGAGGTTGAAACTATTTTTTTGGGAAGAAGTTATTAGACAAAGCAGTTTGAGAGTGTTGTTTAATTGTTTTGAAGTTTTTATTACTAGAACATATTAAAAATTCACCTTAAAACCAAATTTAAATGAATTTTAATCAACATTTTTAATAAATAGTAGCACAAACAATAATGTTTAGTAGGTGGTACCGATACTTGGGAAGTATTTAAGCAAGTAAAACAACCTTATAAAGTTCATCAGAGATGAGTGCCATGCGATGAGCAAATGGGATTTCTGATTTGTTATCGAACTTATAATCTGTTCCTGGATTGCCGAGCAAATAACCCTGAACCAGAAAAGTATAAGTAAACTCATAGATTGTGCAACAAGAATATGATACTAGATCACTTACTTTGAGATTGATTTGCGGTTGCTCACCAAGTTCAATACCTGCAAGAATGTTTTGATAAGCACTGTAAATGAATTGCATTAACAGGAAATGAAGGTCAGTTTCAGAGCAAGAGGGATCACAAAATCATTACCAACTGATATTTCCTTAGTGATGATTGGAACCACCATGCCAGAATATGAGTCTCCAGCGATATAGAGTGGATTCTTTATGAATCTGGGGTGACTAAGCAACCACTGAATAACCAACCGATGAAATTCTCTAAATTTCTTTTTTTTTTTAAAAAAAAAGAACTTTGTGCTAATATTTAGCAATGATAAAATTTAGTTTAGTTATATTGAATTTTATAAAGAATTCAGAGAGTAAAATGAACAATTTCGCCAATAAGTCTTTGATCTAGTGACAAAAATACTTTAGTTGACATCCAGGGATCCAAAAGTTGCAGGTCCAATTTCCATGAATGTCAGTAGTTATTGTTGAATTTTTGGTTACTTTACAATTCTCAAATGTAGTTTGATGTTACCCTGTTGTTTAATTGATAATAAATAAATAAACATTTTCATTCATACTAAGTATAAAAACATGAAATTTCAAATGGATTTCAAAAAATATAGTCAAATTCAGTTACAATAAGCAGGAATTGAAATATTTTTGCACCTTTCTCAGAAAAGAACAGGTCTTAATAGCATAATCTATATCTCCAGTCTTGGAAGCTTGGAAGCTCCTTGAATATGAAAACCCAGTGCCAACAGGTGCATCCAAAAAGATAACATTAGAAGCCTATATGAAATTCATGAATTATTTACAGAACAAGCTTATAATTTATTAGTACACGTTAACAGTATTAGGAGAAAACCAAGCTAGAAATTAGATTCACCTTTGTCCATGAATGTGGATTCAAGTTCAGAGTGGGTAAACTCCCATTGTACTCAACAATGTTAAAACGTAAAGGTCCTGTATAGAAACAAAAAGAACATGTAATTTATCAAGAAAATCTGACAAAGAAACTAACAAAACATAATGCTTAAAAAAGAAAAAAGAAAAAATAGTCACCTATCTCAAAAGCAAGTCCAGAGAAAGCAGAGCAACCAGGGCCACCAGTCAGCCAGAGAAGAAGGGGATCCTCTTCTGGGTTCCTTTCTGATTCAATGAAGTAATAGAAAAGTTGCACTTCTTCATTCTCACCCACCTCCACATATCTGCACATATTATTATTATTATTATTTAAAAAAAAAAATTTACAAATCATTCAAAAATATCATAAAAATACAAAATTAAATTAAACTCACCCAGTTTGAAGTTTAAAAGGAAGAGGACCAGGAAATCCAGGCAGATATTTGATGTGTGGAGAAAGAGCAACAGGGTTTAAGAAAATCAACACAAATGTTACATGGATGAATACCCAATTCAGATTTTTGGATGCTGCTGCCATTCAGTTGTGCTGTAACTCGCAAGTATTTTTAAGCTTTTCAAGTAAAAAGAGTACATAAATAGCTATATATTTGTCTTGCAATCTTAGGTTGCATGTTACCCAAATTATTACACTTGTCCAACAATAAAGTGAGCCTACACCTAGCTATGTGTTTTAACCATAACTTCCAATATATATCTATAAGTTTTAATTTTATTTTTCTAATATATTCAATCAATAAAATTAAGGGTTAATAAAAAAAAAAAATAATTATTAGCGAAATTATAATTTTATCATAAATTAAAAAATTTAAAAAATCAATACATATATTTTTAATTTTTGAAAAAATTAACATAAAGTCGAAATTCGGTCAGATGTCTTGTGTTAGAGTTGACGTGATATGCTAATTTGATTTTTTTTATTATTTTTACCACGACAGTATCTGAGTATGAAATTAAATCGAATCAAATCAAATTAAATTTAAATTGATCAGTTCGATTCGGTTTTTAAATTTTAATTTGATTCAATTAATTGTTTTAAAATTTCAGTTTTTTTATTCTGTTTAATTTTCTTCAAAAAGAAACCGAATAAATCAAACTGATCAAAATATAAATATATTTTATATTTATAATATATTTATATATTTATTTACTTAAAAAATATAATTTTTAATAATTTTGTATTTATTTTATTTAAATAAACTAAATAACTTAATAATTGAACCAAAATATGCAGGTTCAATCTGAATAATTTGTTTTCTATTTTAATTCGATTCATTTTGATTATTTCGATCATAAAAAAAAACCTAAATAACCAAACCAAACCTAATCAATTTTAACAGATCAATATTTTTGGTACTGAATAACCAAGAAATTAAAAAAAATAAAAAGGAAAAAACAGACGTAAAGGGTGAGTAATCGGTCAGTTCAGTTTAAATTGAACTGAAATAAAATAACTACAAAATTATTTATTAAAAATACAATTCAGTCAGTTATAAAAATTGAACCAAATAAAAAGTAAGTTATTCAGACTGAATCGATATATTTTGTTTCAATTTGATTTATTCTGTTTCCTTTTGAAGAAAACCAAATTAAATAAAAAATAACCGAAATTTCAATAAAAAATCAAATCGAACTAAAGTTTGAAAAAATCAAATCGTTTGATTCAGGTTCGATTTAATTTTTTACTCAGATGTTAATGTGACAAAAATAATAATAAAAAATATCACTTCAGTATGTCGCATCAGCTCCGATACTGAACATTTAATCATATTTTGATTTCATGCTAAATTTATCAAGAATTTAAAGTATTTATATCGAATTGTCAAATTTCGCAAATAATTTGTTTTTATTATTAACTCTAAAATTTAAATCATTTTTATTGAATAAAACCTTGAGACATTAAATTTATTAAGTAAAATATAATAATTATTTATCGATTAAAATCTCAAAATTATAGAAATATCGATTGAAATATCGATATCATTTGAAATATTGATATCAATTTAAAAAATTAAAAATTAATATCTAAACTTAAAAATATTATATAAATTTAAAAAAATATTATAAAAGAGGAGAAAGAATTATAAATAAAAAATATGAGAAAAAAAATTATCTATAAAACACTTAAGGTCATAAGATGATATATAATTAGATCAACGTTAAAAATCTAATATAATAATACAAAAAATAAATTTGATAAGTTCATTCTTCACGCATTTAAATATTACAATACATTGTTTTCTTATAATAATATAATACAAATACATTATTTTCTTATAATAATATAATACAAATACATTGTTTTCTTATAATAATAATACAAACATAATGTATGAATGAGCCCTTTTCTTAGCCTACAACTCTCCATTGCTGCCCAACATTATAATTAAAATTAATTTAAATATATATAAAATAATTTAAAAATTTATAAGTGAGTGAGTGTTAAACTTAATATAAATCAATTCATTTTGTATAAGTGAGTTTTAATATTTATTTACTTATAAATCTATAAATACATAAGCCCATTATTTTAATATAGTATCAGAACTCCACATCCACACAAACTAGTTCATAAGGAGAAGGTTGCCTAAATCTTAAAAATAACACCTAAAACCTCCTTGTTAATTGATGTGGATACATTTATAAGGAGATGATTGTCCAAAACCTTATAAATAACACCTGAGACCTCATCGCTAATTAATGTTGGATACATCATGATAGAGAACTAGACCATGGCCTCAAGCTATCGATCAAACGATGTTTGGCTGATATACCTAATGATAAGGACCTGAACCTAATTCCACCTCAAAAGATAATTCATAAGGGGAGAGTAATCCAAATTCTTATAAATAACATTTGGGACCTCCTCGATAACCGATGTGGAATACATCCCAATGTGAGATACATTACGGCCAACCTCTTCAAATTGCAGGTCCTCATGCACAGAATCAAGCCACTCGTATGAGGTTTGTCTAATACAATATTAAAGTTCATAGCTCCATATATATATGGATTTATAAGGGAGCAAATATTAAAATCTATTTGCGCAAAACTAATTGATTTGTTTTAGGTCTAATACCTATTTGCTTATAAGTTCTCAAGTTATTTTACCATTATTTGATGTGGGATCTCTTCCCAAAAAAGTTTTAATATATGTTTTTAATATCAATTTGGAAGAATCAATTTAAAAAAATAGTTGTTCAAATTGAGAAATTCATTTATATATTAATCATTTAATATGTTTATATTTAATCAAGTGAGACTTTTTGTGTGTTATATTTTTTATTAGCCTTTAAGTGGCAACTAGGTCAAAATAATTTTTATAAGCTCGGTTGACACTTGTTGTCAACACGTGATTTTGCATCTTAAAACATATATAACCAGACTTGTGTAGGTTTCGGAGCAAGGATCAAGTCATATGTTGAGCAATCGAACTTCCATGGATTTTTGGAGCACCTCCGTGACCTAACTAGACTTATGTTAAATCAAACCACAAACCCGAAAGACTTATAAAACTAATCTGTAAAGACCGAGCAACAGGAGGATAGAAGCCTGCATGGGTGGCTCACTCATGGGCGGATCCGCCCAGGCAGCTAGGCTGCCCCAACCCTTCTAGCTAGCAACAGCCAAGCTGGCTGTGTCGTCTGCCAATAGGCCCACCTAGGCAGCTTGGCAACCCCAAAGCCAGTGAGCTAAGAGCTGCCCAGGCCTTCTTATGGCACTCCTTGGCCTGTCGTGACACTCCTTTTCTTGTACCTTATTTACCAAATTGCCCCTCCATTCTTCTATAAATAGGGGATCTCTCCTTATTTTTTTTTTACATCTTGATTAGCTATATTGATTTTTCTCTAACTAACTCTTCATTCTCCCTTCAATTTAATATTTCTTATAAAAGAGATTTAGCTCTCTTTGAGTTCAAATAGATTTCTTTAATTCTCTTTGAATTAAAAAAATATAATAAAAAATTGAAACGTGGAGTCTCAAATTAATTCTCCTAATTTTTTAATGCTAATCTCTCTAGAGCTAATTTTGAAAACTTAGAATAATTAAATTCTCTTTGAAATATTTTGGAAAACTAAAACTCTGATTGGTTAAGGCACTTTGAACACCTTTACTTAGAAAAACACAAAGAAAGGTCTCTTAACTCAATTCTTTTCAATTTAAAACATCTTAAATTGTATTTTTTTTTAAGTTAAAATAGTTTTTGGCAAACAAAATTCATTTTAAATCCAACCAACCTTAGTAATCAAAATTTTTTTTAACCTCAAGCAGCTTTTGGTATTCAAAAATTTATTTTAAACCCAAGATCACTTGGCACTTCCTCTTTTCAAACCAAACTCTCTAGGCAAGAAAGGTGAACTACGCGAATTTTGATTTTCCATTTGAAAGGATACGTAGGTGTGCTTTAAATTAAGCATCAAATCCAAAAAAAACTATTTTCTACTTGCCTCACTTTTATTTTACTTTAATTGTATTAGAAAAATTTTGAAAAATATGTGATTAACCTAAAATCTATAAAATTTATAGTTAATAACCCTTATTTTATTTATTTAAATGTAACTAAATCATTGTTTTTAAATTCTTTACAGTTTTGAGTAAATTATTATTATTTTTTTTTTTGGATTTATTTATTGCTTTGCATTCAATTGTTACCATTTAATTAACTGTTCATATAAAAAAAATTGATGTTTTCAAGTTATAACTAAATTAAAGCAACATTTAAGTTCCTTAACAAAAAATTTAGGCTCCGAATCCAACTTTGATTCGAAAGTCTAATGTACTTTTTCGTGAGACTTTAATTGGAGTTAAATTATGTTTTTATTTAATTAAAGTTAAATTAGGTTTTTACCTTATATTTTTTTATTAAAAAAAAAAATAAGGTAATGACTCTCTAAAAGTTATAAAATAAAAATATAAAAGAAACAATTTTTCAAAAATAAAGCTAAAATCGTTTTCGAATGAGACTCAGCCATGAATGAGCATTTTGATTCTAAAAGGATCAGGCGGATACATAGGTGAAGTCTCACACTTGCAAATTTACAATATAGATTAGAACAAGAAAAATTTAAAGCTTGAGTGACATTATATACTGGGCGAAGAAATTGAAATCCGATAATAAATCTATACCACGCTAAAATAGAGAATTAAATATTGTTTGATTTATGATATAAATGGATATTGTAAAGATTAAATTATACTTTGATATCATAATAAAATTCATGCTCACATATATATGAATTTATATGTAAATAAGTGTTAAAATTTACATAAAATCATTCTAGATTTAATACACATGCACTTATAAGTTTTCAAAGTTATTTTATTATTATTGAATGCGATCACTTTCCAACATAATGAACACTCCTAATATTGAATTTTTGAAATTTAAATCAATAGAATTTAATTTGAATTTTTAAATTGAGTGATGTTTATTGGAGCAGGAAAAGCTATCCCTTTTCATCAACGCATCCCGTGAACTAAAAGAAGAAGGAGAAGTAGAAGGTGAAAATGAATATGTATGCTTTTATATTAATTATAACAAAAGCCAGTATAGTTCATGAAATTAAATTTAAAATTAGATATTCCAAAATAAAGTTGACATTTTCCGAAGGAATATCACAAACTTGTCTCCTGATTCAAGAAATGCTGGACCAACCAAGGTAAAAATAAGTTTTTGCTCTATATATTCTTTATATATAAAAGAAGTTAACATAAATAAGTAATTAACATATACATATGGCTTATAAAAGTTCAAAACAAACTACGTAGATACCTTGGAGAATGATAAAGATTAAAACAAGAAAACATAAAGGAAATTAATACTTGCCATTCTTTACTAATCTTTTTCTTGATTTAATTAGAACATTCTTGGAGTATTTCTGTTAGAAACAGCACAGCTTCTACTTCTTGGAAATACATTACCATTGACCTTGATATCATCTCCAAACTCACATTCCTTTTCTTCATCAATTCTTCCCATTCCAACACTACAACTCCTCTTCATATTATTATCCTTTGGAGATGTTAAGGACTCAACTCTATTATTATTAATATTGCTTAAATTTAAACCCCTAGTCGAAGCCACCCTTAAAAGCTCTCTATAATCTTCATCATGGTTACTTGATTTTGTTGAATTTACACTATAACTCTTTGGTAAGTTATACACTACTTGCCCTGTAGGACACCCTACCACCGTGCCATAGCCGATCTGTTCTGAATATTCCGACATGCTCTTGATGTAGAAATCCCTTGCCTTGATCAAGACTCTAAGAGGTACCTTCATCAACTTGCTTAGTTTGCTTTGCTTGCTAGACTTCTTGGTGGCCATATATATATATGCTTTTAATTTCTAATTCAAGTATTTCCAAAAGATATGGAGCTTATGCTTCAACAGGAATTACGCTACCTAACGTAGTTGATATAATAGAAATCTCTAATAAAATTTAAGCCCTTGACTTAAAATGAAGTAATGAAGAAGATGCTTAGAAGGGAGATTTAGATAATGAGAAGTTATGATTATGGAAATTAATAGATGGTTTAACTATAAAAGAGGCTTAGGAATTTACTTTGGAAGGTTTGGTATAGTAGTTTAGTTTGATAGTGATGGGCAAGAGGGAGATAAAAGATAATGTTTGCTTTTTCTGGGTATTCCGTTAATAATAATAGTATTTTTAGGGTGGCTAATGGACCATTTAGGGACTAATCTATTGGATGGATGTGCATGTGGGTGACTTTTTCAAAGTAAAGGCCGGACATTAAATTAAATTAATAAAATTAAGATAATTATAATTAACAAAAAAATTAAGATAATTAACAAGATGACAACAAAGAAAATCTCTTATTTATTTTTTATAAATAAATTATATTATTATAAAATGATGATAGAACTTAGGAACTGGCTGAAGTAGCCGTCTTTGGTCATACTTCAATTTTTTAACTCCAATTTTGAACCAGCCTCTTCTATTTAATACTCAAACTTTGTCAATTATAATGAGATCCAAATGAGTTTTCAATGATTCATTGACTAAAAGTTTCATGAAAAACACTGCAAAAATATAATTAGTACTAAAAATTTTATTAACAAAGTAATATTACTTATAAAAATTAATATACATGAAACATTGCTACTAAAAATAACCAAAACACTTTTTATTTTAAGTAGTATGTAAACTCTCGAGTATGAGTATTGTTAATAAAGGAAATAAATTATGGAAAAATTTTACCTTTTTATAAATTTCATCTAAATCGAATCCGGATTAATAGGAGTCAATTGATATCACGTATATGAACGATTTTAATATATATATATATAAACAGCAACAACAAGAAAAGTTGATATCAGAATCTGTTATATAAAATATGTTTTTCATAATTTTTTTCTTTTTAAATATTGGAGGAAAAAAATTTTGTTTAGCAAATGAATGGTTGAAATGGGACTATTTTTAGATTTTGTTTAATTTTATTTATATATTTATTTTTCAATAATTATTGAGTATTTTTTGTCTACTAGCTGGTTGACACCCTCAATATTATGAACATTTCAAACTAATGAAATTAAGTAGTTAGTTTGATAATTGATTAATTTATAATTTTATATAATAGAAATCTATATTTTGATCATCCATTAATTATACTGAAAATGGCTTCTATTGAGAAGTGGAAAAATTGCATATGGCAAAGTTAGTAAACTCTCTTAGTTATAAAATTTAGAATTATTATTATTAGGGTTTATTTGAATATATATAATTATTTAAAATAATTAGATACCTCTAGTTGTTGCGTTATGCTATGTTTTGTCAACATTTCATGATTTTTGGAAGAGATAATTTAAAGTATAAGCCATATTTATGACCAAAAATCAGCATTTCATGAAATTACAATAAGTATTTGGATTTATCAATTATTTTTTTAAGCAAATTTTTAACAAATGAGTTGACATTTTGTAATTTGATGGATCTTTCTAATTTTTTTATGCTATATTTTCAAATTCGAGTTTTTTAAATTATAAAATTTTTAATATTTAGTGAAAAATATAAAAAAAAGGGTTAGATATTCTTTTTATATAACTTATAATATTCCATTAGATTTATACAAATTTAAATTTAATTTTTTAATTATATAAATTGATAGACTTATATTTATTTAATATGAAAATAAAATTCATATAATTAAAACATATTGTTTTATAATAAAAAAAATAATTGACAAAATTTCTTATTTATTGAAATAAAAAATTTTAAACTTTCTCAAATCAAGAGATTATAATGAATGAAATTTTTTAAATAATTCGTTTATTTTACCTCTTTTATTATATTAAACCCTAATTCTATATTAAATTTATGAATTATTAAAAATTTATCACCCAAACAATAAACTTGATATTTTCTTTTTATATATACATACTTAAATTGTTTTTAACCCTTAAAATATTAATCTACAAACATCAAATCAATCCTTCATCATTGTATATATATATGCCAAGATTTAACATTATAATATATCCCTAGTATAAATGTAATACTGAAAATTATAACTAATTAAATACAGTTTTTACTGATGATGTAAGTGAAAGCCACCATTTAAATAATTAAAGTGGACATGTTAAACCTAACTTTTTACCCACATATCATTGACTTTTTATTATTTTCAGTATCATGTCTCTACTTGGTGGTTAATTTATTATTATACGATAGCAGTACATTTTTCGACTCTAAGGTAAATTTAAATATAGATTTCCTTTCTAATGTTAAAAAATAATAATAATAAAAGGTTTGATTTATTAGGTGTCACGTTGGGTTGGATGTGGCTTGGTAATCCCCCAATTTGGGGGGAATTATTATAATTTGGCCCGAATGTACCCTCAACTGATTATCCACATATGAAAATTTAATCACATCTTAGGCATCATTACCAAACTTTAATCAAATCAAAGTAACTAAAAAACTTTAAAATGCATGTCAAAAAGGAAAAAAAAAATAATTACTATTTAATTTCTGAAATTTAATAAAATTAATAAAATAACATTTTTATATTGAAAAATTCACTATTTAATTTATATATTTTGATTTCGCCATTAAAAATAATATTTTTTTTTTCACTTTTTCAATTAAAAAATTAAAAAATAAGAAAAATAAGAAAACATTTTTTAATACCCATAATAACCTTCCACTTACCTTCACCACCATTAAACCATCTGTATCATAAGTTGATTGATTAATTTTGCTAAAATTACCGACCATCACTATCATTAAACCTACCTGCAATTTTTCTCAAGCAAACAGAAGGCAAATATTGACAATGGGCTTGTTAATTTGTTTGTTTCTTTTATTTCTGTCTTCTTCTTTTTTCTGTTCTTTTTGTTATTTTAGTTAAATTATAATAAATACGAAAGCAAAAAAGAAGTGCAATGAATCAACATCACTAACAAAGCAATCGAAATTGCAGATAAGAAGTGCAATTAGCTACGATGAGTTTTGTAGAGAATTTTGGAATTTTTTTTGGGTGGTTGAAATAGAAAATTTAAGTATAAAGGAGATATATTTTAGATTTAAAAAAAAAAATAGATGGAATGACTATTTTTCATAACAAAATCAAAATATATAAATAAAATAGTGAGTTCTCAAAATAAATATATTATTTTATTTATTTCATCAAATTTATAAGACTAAATAATAATTAATAAAAAAAATTGATTAACACTAAATGTTAGGATTTATCTCTTATGTCCAATCAATGAGTGATGAGATATTTTTAATCATTATAACTTTTTTTTTTCCTAATAAAAAGACATAATACCCTTTTTAATTTATTCCATATTTTCTTAAAATTAATGTATATATTCAGTACAGGTAAAAAATTTTCTGATAAAATAGTCGGTGGATATTAAATCATAGATTCATAATATTATTAAAATACATCTCGAGGCCCCTGTGCTATTTTATTTTTGGCTATTGAATTTCTTATAGTTATTTTTTCTTGATTAAGTTGTTTAATTTTTATTTTTCAATATATCATGTCTTTTTTTATGAAATTTAACAGGAATAGAATGTACTGCATTAAAACCGCGTAAAGAAAATTGAGATTGGTGACTCAAATTCTAGAGTCTGACTGGAAAATAAAAAAAATAGAAGCATAAATTATTTTTAAAGTAAAAACGACTTCGATCCCTTAACAAACAATTGAACAAATATTTATTCTACTTTTTAAAGAAAATATGAATTAAAGAAATTATTTTTAAATAATAATTTTATTTTTATTTTTTCTACTTTGGAAAAATAAAATAAAAGCATAAATTATTTTTAAAGAGAAATCTCTCTACGCCACCTACTTTGAACAAATAGAGTTTTTCATTGGCATTTTAACAAACAATCAATACAATAATTTTACTATTTATCAATGGATATTTTCGTAAAATTTTCATCCGACGAAGACTCGTCAGTAAACTCTTAATGACAAAATATTCTATCAGCCGGTAATTTACCGTCGATTTTGCGTCAGTAAAGATTTCAGGCTGTCGGTAAATAAGTTGGTGGGTGTTTCGTAATTTGCCAATAATTCATCGATGAATTTGCTAAAAAAAAAGAAAAAAGAAAAAAATGATGGATAACATAAATCATTCTTGACTTATATAATTTTTTCAACAATTTAATATTTTAATTAGTTATATTTTATTTCTAATTTAATTATAAGCAGAAAAATAATATAATTAACTAAAACATCAAACTATTTAAAAAATTATATTAATTAAGGGTGATTTAAATTTTCATCATCCTTTTTTTTAATTAATTTAAATAATAGAAACTATATACCTAGTATTTATTTAAATAAATTGTTAATAATAATATTATAAAAAAATTTAATATATACTTTAAATAATGGTTAACAGTGACTTCTTCTTCTTCTAAAAAAAATTAAAATTAGATTTTATTGCTTATAAAAAAAAATATTGATACTGATAGTTTTTTTTGAAAAAAGAAAAAGTCACTGTTAATCATTTCTTTAAAATATAATTACTAAATTTTCTATAATATCATTATTAATATACAATAATAGTATCTATATCTATCTAATACTTAGTTAATATAAAACTGATAATTGTTCAATTGATAAATCTAGAAATTGGACAACTCATTAAACTTAAATAAATACTAGTAGATTAATAAGACTCATAAATTCAAATATTTTAGGGTTAAATGTCATACGTCTTAAAATAATGAAAATTAACATTATATCTATAATTTTTTTTTAGAAGTCATGGTATAAAATTAATAAAATATTTAAATTCAAGAGTTCTATTTATTATTTTAATATGTAATTAAGTCTAATGAACATTTCAATTCTTAATCTTTATAATAATATTTTTTATTTTTTATCATTATTTAATTAATTATTAACTAATTTTAATACTATATTTAATTTTATTATTATTTTCAGATTGTATAAATTAATTAAAATTATACAGTTAATAATTAAAAATTACACACAAATTATAAATTAAAATAAAAAAAAAAAAACAAAACTTAAAATTACATACAAACTATAAAATTATAAATAAATCATTACAAATAAATAAAATAATAATAAATTACAAATAAATTACATATTAAAAAAAAAAATTACAAAGTTAAAAAACTACTCCCTAAACTACAAAATTACAAATAAATCATTATAAAATAGCAGATTACAAATTAAAATAAATTATGAATTACGAATATAAAATAAATTACAAATTCAGAATTACAGATTAATGTGATTTTAGTAATTTAAAGTATATTTAAAATTTTTTTAACTAAGTATGCTATTTAAAATTTATTTTTGTCATTTAATTATAACAGACTATCATTACAAATTTATTTATTTTTATATTATAAACAATTTCATCACATTATTTGTTCTAAAGTATTTTATAGTACATTGTAAAAATTCTAATTTGTTCTAATATGCATTTTCATCATCCCTTTCAAAATTAAATCTTGTATAATTTGTTCTAATAAATTAATTCCAAATGAATTTATTAGTATTTTTTGTTGTTAAATCATGTTTAGAATATGGCAGTGAAATGCAATGTATTTTAATTAAATATAGTGAATATGGAGAAAATTTATTCTCCATTTATAGATATGGGGCGGAGAAAAAAACTATATGACATAACATAATATATGACAGAAAAAATGAAAAAAAAAATTAAAAACAAATGGTGAATCAAAAGCAAACAAAAAATTCACAACAAAAACAAACAAAAATAAAATCACAACAAAATAAAATCAAAACAAAAAATTACCTCCAAAATCAACATCAAACGAAAATTAAATATGTGAAAATGGAAAGAAAATAAAAAATAGAAAAAATAGACTTACATCTAATTAATATTGATGATTTTAATAGAAATCATGGCTAACATGAGTGAGAAAGAAAGCATAAGACTTGAGAAGAGAAAGCAAAAAATATAAAGGAGAAGAAGAAAAATTATGAGTTGTGACGTTCAGAGTTCAGCTTATATATGTTTTATTTATCGACAGAATAAATTCATCCGCAATCTATTAGCAAATAAAAAAATTAATATTTAAATTTTACCGACTACTTATTGAAGAAACATTAAAGTCACGTGGCAAATAAATTCATCGCTGGATGTATCAGTAAATTAATGGGCGCTAAAATTTGGCGTCCAAGATTATAGTCGACAAATGTGAGCGTGCAAAATTTCTTCCACATTTGCCAACTGTTTTTACACCGTCTGTAATTAATTAGATGAATTTTCATTAGTAGGTAATTTTCGTCGCTAAATGCAAAATCTGAAAAATACCAATGAATTTGTATTCGACGGTAATTTTCGTCGCTAAATTCACTCTATTTTGTAGTGAATTGGCGTGCATACACAAATATAACCAAATAATCAAATCTGTAATAACACAAAAGCGATAAGCAAATCATCTCATTAATCTCTTACCAACACAAACAAAAGCTCTCAATAATACTTCAATTAATTAATTAGCAAGCCATTGAATATATTTTGTATAATTAACAAAAGCTCTCAGACTTGTATGCACTGCATTAAGAAATACTTGATTTTTTTAGCAAGCAAAAACTTCATTTTGCACCAAATTCAGTAGACCTCAATCGATTAAAAGATTCTATCCTAAAACTCAATATTTACCTCTTTTCCCCAGTTAGTGGACTGCTGCGAGTCTTGCTCAAGTACTTTCTATTTGGTTTGGCACAACCAACGGAAGCTCTTTCAAACATGCAAATGGGCACAATTTTGAGTCTAGCTCCCAAATAAATCTTCTTTTCTTTTGTCCCTCTTCACCTTCTTGGGAAAGCGTTCATGAGGCCCTAATTGTATTTCAACATGCATCTGTGACCAAAGTGCTCCAAAATGATCGTGAATGCTCTTCTTAAACCAGTGTAAAATTTCCAAATTCAGTTGGTCAGGATCGGCGTTATATAGGATGGCGGCCCGTTCTCTGATTTTTTTATTTTTTTTTTTTGCTTTAGATTTGATGGGTTTGTTTTTGTTGCATGGATCTGGCGTTTTTGATTAATTTGTTTTATTTTGGATTCAATTATAGATATACAGAAAGAAGAGAAAAGTGTACAAAAAGCAATAAGAGAAGCTGCCAAGAGAAATGACATGGATTCTGCCAAGGTATTGCTGCTATACCACTATCAAATTAAAATCATCTCTTTTTAAAATTGAGGGATAGATAGGAAGAAAAGAGAGCTGCGAAGATAAAAATTGCAGAGGAGATGGAAGGAGATGCAACGATTTAGGGTTCTAAATTAAAAGTGGAAGGCTTTGCAAATCCAAAACAGTTTCGTTTTATCAAGGAAAGTATCAATTTCTTTTGATTAAAATGGCAATGTTTCAACCTAATCCAAATTTGTTTTCCATGTTAGCAACGCAAAACCCAGTCAGCATTTTACTCTCTTTTTACGCGCATTTAACTCACTGCACACTATTTCCGTCAAATCTCATTAAAAAATAAAAATTAATGTATTAAAAAATAAAAATAAATTATAAGAATTCAATAGGTAAAAATAACTTACAAAAATTTTGGAATGCGTTCTATTAACACGTTTGAATTATTATTAAAAAAAAAAGAGAGACACTCATTTGAATAAGAAATAGTCTATAAAAATAATGACTAAACAAGCCAACAAATAATTAAAACCTAATCAATTTAATAAATTATTTATTTTTGTACAAATGATTTTATTAAGTTTTTTTATTTAGTTGCTAAACTTTTACTTCTACACATTATTTCATCAAGAAATTTTTATTGATAAAAGTAAAATTGAGGAGAAATTCAATAATAATAATTTACACATCACTAAAAAAATTACATTGCTTTTCAATAATAATTACATTATTTAATTCATAATACTTGTAAAAGTTTAGGATACGCAAATGAGGTTTTCAGCCTTCAATAGTTTTTATAATAAAAATTTATAATTTTTTTTAATATCATTCTTAATAATAAAAAAATTGAAGGCTGGATATATATATGTGTGTGTGTGAATTTATAAATAAATTTTATAAAAATTGATGAAATTCAATAATATAATATCAAACTATACTAGCAATTAGTCTCATTGATAATCACTTAGTTTTATAAAAAGGCATCTATTCTTCATTGATAATTTAAATTAATCATATCTTAAACATACCAATCTTCAATTAGGAATGTTTCAAAGCAGATTTTCAATCATATCCGCATAAAATTAAATTATTCCACCTAATTTTTAAATAGATAGAGTATTTCTATTAGCTAGATATTGGGGTGATATTGATTCGGTTTGATTAATTTAAAAGGATGTTATCAAATTAAATTAATATTTTCAATTTGAAAAATTTTCAAATTAAATCAAATCATTATTATAGTCAAATCGTTGGTTTTAATTCAGTTTAATTCGATTTAAATATCTTTAGTTTGTTGGTTTCAAATCAATTTTTTTTTTTATAATCTTCATTATTTTATTATAAATTTAAGAAAAAATACCGATAAAGTATTGGTAAAAAAAAAAAAATTTAAATAGTTCAATATTATACAACCCAAAACTTGTTTATTCTATTAATTAATACACTCAAATCTTGTAATTTTTTTCAAGAATTAGATTTTTTTTATTTATTTATAGTTAATTTTCATGGATTATATTTTTTAAAATTTTAAATTAATAGTAAGTTAAAAAATATCTGATTGTATATAAAATAAAACCAAATATATTTAATTATAATAATGATAAAAAATAATATATATATAATTTTGATTTGATTTAATTTAAAATCGAAGAAAAAATATTTAAATCGTAAATCAAATTAAACTTTTGATTTATTATATTTTTAAATAAAGTCAAACCAAATAAATTATAAAATTATTAATCTCAATTTAATTTAATCAATTTAATTCGGTTTCATCAGTTACTTCCACCCCTAGCTAGATATGGCACCTCGTCACTTAATTTCAACATGTAATCATCATAATTATATATAAAAAAAAAATAGAGTGAATCAATTTATATTTATTAGTGATTTATAATAAAAAAATATTTTTTATTTTATTTTTATTCTACTTTATTTTTTTTAATGAAAAATATTTTTTATTCTAAAAATATAATATAATTAAAATTTCACCACATGTAATTTTGGTTTAATAAAAGACTAGAAATAAATTGAACACAATCACTAATTTAAGGAACTTGCCAGCATTGACTAGTGATTGATGTAAATTTAAGGGTATCTCTAACAAAAAAAAAAAATGACAAAAAGAAATTATATAATATATCGAAAATGATTGAAAAAAAAAATTTTAATTTTAATTTTAAACACTAAAAGGAAAAATGTAAAAATTTAATATTGATAATATTCAAACTTTAATGTTTAATGTCTACTCTTAAACAATAAAGTTATTAAAATTTAAGTTATTTATTTCTTTAATTTTTTTATTAAAGATAAACATTCATTTATCATATTATTAATGGCAATAAAAATTATAAGAATAAAAAAAATCAATTCTCAAGTAAAAAGAAGCTTAATTATTTTGTGTAATTTTTTTAGGAGTTAAAGTATAACTGAAATTTGAGATTTAATGAATTAAAATTTCTTAGCATTACATAATTTAATTTTCTGTAAAGCTCCGTTTGGAGGTAAGAATAATTTTAATTCTAGAATTATAATTATATTGAAATTATAATTTTAATATTTATTTCACATAAAAAATTAGAATTAAAATTAAAATTAAAATTAAATAAAAAATTGGTGATGATAAAAGTGTTTGTTTGAGTTGGAAGTAGTGGTGGATTATCGGCGGTGGTGGAGGTGGATCGCCGACGATGACGGTCCTATAAGTTATCGTTGCTAGCGGTGACGGTCCGACAAGTCATCGTCCCCGGTCGACGATCTGACGAGTTATCATCGCCAGTCATGACAGTTAGACAAGCCACCGTCACCTGAGGTGGCATACCATCATCACCAATGATGGCTCTAGAGATGGAGATGGCAGTAATGGTGGTACTAGGAGTAGCGGTGAAAGAGAGTATTGTAGTGATGATTATTGAATTGTAACTCTTATGGGTTGAGAATATAATTGTGGAATTAATTTTTTAGTTATATTATAATTTCATGAAATTGTAGCTATAATTTTAATTTTAATTTTAATTTTAGATAATTGTCAAATACTGAAATTAAAAATTTTATTTTTAATTCTAATTTCAATTTTAAATTCTCCAAACGGACCTAATATATAATTTTTTTTTTTTTTTTTTATGTATAAGAATTAACGTTGCTTTCTATTTTCTTAAATTGTACGCAATCGTGGGTTTTGTTCTCCGCTTTAGAAGCTTTGTGAATCTTCATGTCTTAGTTGGGCTTACTATTTTTTGCATTGACCCCAATTTATATAAAACTTGTGACCCTATAAATAAACCCAATTAAATTTAAATTATAATTTAAAATAATTCATAAATTTATTAAAATAATTAAGATTTACATGTTGACAAATTTTCAGAATATATAAAATATTAATTTTTTTATAAGAATATATAATCATAAAAAGTATTATATATATAATTAAATTAAATGCAAGTTTTCTATAAATAAATATAGTCAGCATTTATAAATTCTATTAATTAAAAAAAATATATCAATTAAATAAGTATTAATTCAGTTTTTTATTTTATGTTAAAATCGTAAAAAATTATTTATTTATCAAATATAACTATTACAATCTCGTACTTGAGTTGTAGGTAATGATAGAAAATTAGTGAATGGCAATTGGCAAAGAATCTTACTTTTGGTCAATGAATTCGCATAACATTATATACTTATATATGGATTTTTTTTTTTTGGTATTAAAATTGCTGTCGTTTAATTCAATTAAAGCATTCTCCAAGATGGAAATGTCACAAATTTTAAATATGAAAATAGTTATACGACATGGTGGAGAATTTAATTAATTGCATGAGAATTAGTATGCTTTGAGTTTGGAATACACTTTAGTAGGTACTATGTATTTTGGGTTGTGTTGATTTTTCAAATTGAGTGTGTTTTAGTTCAAAAAAAAAAAAAAAAAAGCTTTATTTACATATCAAATGATTTTGTGTTGATTTATTTCAGATATAATGTAATATTTTTTAAAATATTTATTATATTTCTCATTTTATTCAAAATAATGGATAAAAATTTAAAAATTATATATATTTTCTAAAAAAATAATCCTTAAAATAATTCATATATATTCTTTAGTGATATTAATTCATAAAATTTATAAAAATTTTAGGAATTTAAAAATAATTTAGTGAAGCACTATTTAACATTATATAGATTAGTAGGGTTCTTGAAAATAGACCTTACTCTCCATAACTTGCCTCCGCTTCGGCCTTATGCAACGTTGAGGAGCCGTTGCCAAACAATGTGATAATATGTAGTTTTTTATTAATTAGATTAAAATATAAATATACGAATCAGTTTTTTTTTTTTTTTTTTAAGAATTTTAAGCAGATTTCATTCACATAAAGGGGAAACCCCCAATGAATCAAAATACAAAATATAATCCGGCTCTGGAGGAGGATGAACAACCCAGTCCAGAGGGCAAAAGTTTGAGCTAAAACTTTTAGCTACCCAATCAGCAGCTCTATTAACACATCTAGGTACAAACACAACTTCAGCAAAAGCAAAACAGGACAGCTCCATACAAATATGATCCACTATACCTTCTATTTCCATAAATGGTTCCTCCTATCAACCACAGATTGCACCACAAGAAAGGCATCTGTTTTCAAAATAACAGTATATGCATACCTAAAGATTTTGCCATTCTAGTTGCATAGAGAACCCCATATATATGCTTCAGCTTGTAGGCTAGTGTTGCATTTGAGGCGAAAAGTATTACCACAGAGAAGATTCCCATAATTGTTTCTTCCAAATTATGGCCATACTTGCCCATTTATTAGAGATGTTGAAAGCAGTATCACTATTAAATTTAATGAACCCATTTCCATTTTTGAAGACTGTTTGTGCTGCTTCTCCTTGTTCTCACTATAACAATCAAAACAGTGCTTTAATAAATCTTTCCATTCCTTAACTGTGGCTGCAGGATTGGGTATAACATGATTAATTAATAATAATATACGAATCATAGTAATTAATTAATTTATTGATTTAAGTGTATAAAATAAGAATACATGCATTCGTGTGAACATGATTTTTTTTTACCACACAAAACCAAAATGAATTTTTGTTTTTAGTCCAGTTGGTGATGAAGGCAAAATTGAAGTTGGGAACGTATAGGGGTTGATCAACTTATTAATTCTATTCAATAACTAAGAAATGTTTAGTATATTTTAGGATTGGAAATAAAATTATATTCCAATAATAGGATTCTATTTTTTGTTTTGGTGCATAAATAATCTATTTTTTAATTTAAATAATTTAAATGACTCAAATTTTTATTAATATGATATATATTTTTAAGTATAACTATTAATCTAATCAATAAATTCTATTTAGGAATTGTTTGGTTGGCCGACTAAATACTCTTGATTATCGATTGCCAATATACGTATTGCGAACTAAAAAATTTTGTATTATTTAATTGACCAACTATAAACTTCGATTTTGATAAAATTTCTGTTTAATCGGTAAATTCTATAAACAACAACGATTTGCGATTTGACAATCACACTTTTATATCAATGACATATTTAACAATCGCTCTACCAAACATCTCCTTAATTTTTTAAAAATAACCTTGAAAAAAAATGTCTAAAATCTTAGATTCTTATTCCACTTAAATTTCGATTTCAAAATACACCTAATAAGCTTTAAAATTTTTACTTTTTCCTGGAAATTAATGAAGGATTAAATATTATTATTTCTCTAAAAAAAATTTATATTCGTTATAAATGAAATTTATAAAAACTATTTGAATATAAATGAAATTTATAAAAACAATTTGAAATTTACATATTTAATATGTATAAATAAAAATATTAATTTTACTTTATAAATATAATTTTATGAAATTTAATTAATATAATTCAATTAAATTTTTATATTCTATCCTAAATCCTAATGTTAAATGTTTTGATTTCATCAATATCTCATGATGAAAAAACAAAAACGAAAACAAAAACAAAAACAAAGAAAGAAAGTAAATGACCAACTTTTGTTCACGGAAGTTTGGAACCCAAACTATGTTTCTCACGGGTTCAATGTTTTGCTCGTGGTGCTATGATGAAAAAAAATGAAAGCAAGCCCAAATAAATTGACTATTTCTGATCATGTTTTGGACGGAGTAATTTCCACGAGATATATCAGAAAATTTATAAATTTTGTGAAAATATATTATTTGATTAGTAAAAAAATAATTAAAACCTATTATTTATTATATTTTCTCATTGAAAGAGTTTTTAAAATTTCACATAAAATTTAAGATTTTATAAATTATATTTTTATTATAAAAATATCATTAAAATTATAAATTTTATTTTTATTCCAGTGAAATTTTATAAATTTTATAATAGAAAATTTAGGTTTTTAATTCTATGTATTTTAATAAATTTCATGATTTTTAAAATTTTCAACTCAATCGTGACCTAAAATATTTTAAATTTTTTTTTATTTAGTAGAAAAATGGTATCATAGGTCATGTTTTAAATTTGTTTTTTTGGTTTGATTAAAAATAAATCATTTAAATTGGAATTAAAAAATTTATACATGAAAAAAATATATATTTTAGGACATTTTAAAAATTTTTTGCAATCTATATTTACTCATCTTCCTATTATTTACGACGCATAATTTAATCATTAAATTTCAAGATCACTTGCAAATCAACAAAATTCATGCATAATTATTTCAAAAATCACTATGATTTTCATTTTTTTTTTTAACCTAAAATCATTTTTACAATCTTCATCTCATATCATGGTCAATGAATTTGAGTGATTAACTGATTAAATATCTAATTAAAATTAATTTAAAGATAAGGTATAATTTCAATCATACTGTTTAATTTTAGGAGTATATTGACTTTTAATATTTTTTGAAATATAATTTTGACTCTAACTTTATTAAAACTTATAATTCTGGTCCTTCGACTTTTGCCCTTGGATCTCACAAGGATTAAAAAGCAATTGGCAAATTATAATTTAGTCTCTAAAATTTTATTTATTTATAAAAAAAATATTTTTTTTAAATTAAATATATAAAAAATAAAATAAAATAATAACTAAATAAAAATTAATTATTTTATTTAATTAAAATTAAAATAAATATCATTTTTAATTTAAAATTATTTTTTATTAAATTAAAATAATTAATTTTTATTTAACTATTTACTTTTCTAAA